>BSBM01000640.1:1142500-1247500 GCA_027924585.1 Larix kaempferi
TTATTTTTCATAATTCATGGATAATTTATTTCAATTATTAATCATTATAATTTATGAGAATCTTTTTTGTAAATGTCATAATGAAAAAGGTACGTAAACATAATGTAAACAAATCAACTAAATTCATACCTTGGTGAATTTACTTATAACAATATAATGAAAGGAAAAATATTTGATCATTAAAATTTCAATAAGCTTTTAAATAATTAAAACTTTTATAAAATATGCATAGTTATAATAAGCTTTTAAATAATTGAAATATTTATAAAATGTGCAAAATTGCAATAAACTTTTAAATAATATAAACTTTATTAAAATGTACATCATTTTTAAATAATTAAAACTTAATGCAATAAAATATAATAATATTTTGTTGAAAATTATTTTTATCTATTATATATTTTTAAATTTATAATATTTTTAAAATGCATATTTATAATAATTTTATTTATATAATTATAATATTTTTTGTTTTAATTTTTATATAACAAATTTGTATATTAAATATATATCTAAAATCTCTCTTATTTTATTTTATGTAATTTCTGTTCCTTTCGCTTTACTTTATTTTTTTATATAACAATTTGATATTAAATATATCTTACCCACAAGACTTAGAATAGATGATAAAAGATTATAACTATTAACTTAAAATAAAATTAAATCTACATTGAAATATAAAAAGAAAAAACATAAAACAATAAATAATTTTTAAAAATAATGCATAATTCACACTAAACACAACATAAATGATATGAACCCAACCCCAATCCCAATCCAATCTAAATTAAAGCGTATCTTTCGCAATCTAAACCATTACATTTAGATATTAATATTAATTATAAATAATATTAAATAATGAATAAATCGCATCAACCCAAACGCAATTTAAAGCGTATATTTTCAAAATGCAAACTATTACATTTAGATATTAATATTAATTACAAATATTTAATTTAAATAAGAATATAAATTACAAAATACAATCAAAATAGTGTGCAAACATCATATTTTCTTACGTGGGCCATAAAAGTTATTTGATATGTCTCTAAAAAGATACGCCATCATTTTCAATTGACATGAACGAAGCCGCTGGTTCGAAAAAATACATGAAGTCGGAGGTTAAAAAATACACAAATTTCGTAGATGGTCGATCAAAAAGTATTTAATAACAAGAGTAACCTTCCATGAGATAAATGAGAAAAAAAACATGGAGAAATAAGGGTAAGTGGATTTCTCTCTTTTGTTTTTATGTATTTATATATTTATATTTGGGTGTATGTTTTCTATTATGAATAAATAAGTACCTTGTTTTCAAAGAAGGCGTGCTAAGGTTGTAAGGCCTAACACAATGTATATCGTGCCCAAATGGGAAAGCTTCATAGAAGGACCTTTACTTGTGCATGTGGTAAGCATGTGAATGAAAATACATGCAATTCTCCGAATGGGGAGGGTGAAAGCCGTCAGGTTTTGAAAACAATCCAACACCCCTAACCTTGAAATTTGAAACAATTCGTTTTCCTTGTGATATTTGAAACAAAGCAAATTGGCACATCAATAGAAGGAAAGAAATATTGAGATCATGCGCTCGAGCTATATATGCAAAAGACCAAATAAAAATTTAAAAATGTAGTAAGTGGTTCCCATTTATGAGTGGCCAGGTTACATGCCACGATATTCCTTTAATTAAGGGTTGATGTCCATCCTCATACGAAGAACCCAATTTTTTTGATACATCATTATTAATTCAACCGTGCTTATATATATAGTTTGGTACAATATTAATAAATCACTACTCCAAGAAAATTTAATCATTCCCACCCACACCTAATGATACTACCCACACATGATTAGATTTGACTTCACTTATTTGAAGAAAGCCTCAATAAAGCAAAACACGCCATGTAATACTTTATAAAACAAGTTACTTGACTCAATGTATAATGTATCTCTATTCTATCTTCTAAATGGTTAGTACAATGTTTATGTGAGCATAATCATGGAAAGAGTGGTTTTAATCTTAATACAAAGTTATCTTTTATAAGTTTTCACTTTCTATGTAGTGTTATATTTAATATACAAGTTAATTATGTTATATGTTATTTGTAAATAAAAGTATAAAAATTATTTTACTTATTTTATAATTTATTTTAGTAAATGTTTTATATATCAAAACATTTTTGCAATATGGAATACATATGTTAATGTTAATTTTATTGAAATATAAACTAGCAATTGTTTTAGAAGGTGTAAATAAACATCAATAGAAACAAAAAATGGGAAGTACTATGTAAGTGGCAAGTAAGTATGAATCTACTATGATAAAAACCAAGGATGAATTCATAGTCATGTGCATTGTATTCCTTTCAATACCCTAGTCTAATTTTATGGATATGACATACATATTCGAAAATGTATTTGTGCATTGAATGGATTGACAAAATAACGCTAACTCACAAATATTAGATTTCATAAATAAGTGTAGGTCAGAAGTACCACAGTGAAAGAGGAGTGGGACATCATGCATATTTCTTTGTGACCTTCTCAAATCGCCATGGACTATAAATAGCCATTGACAAAATAACATAACTCATAAACACTCTTTCATAAAATAGCCATAAAACACATATACCATAATGAAAAAGGACTGCGACATTGTGCATATCGCTTTGCATATTGTATCCTAATTACAAGATTCGTTGCATTAACCAAGAAACTTATGAACATTGCTTTGAAAAAGCATAACATTTTTCCTATATTCCAAAGAATCTTAATCCAATTTGGTTTAAAACTCAAATTCCTCTTTAGAATCACAATCAAAGAAGTCCCATCCAACCAAAGGAGATCCAATAATTAATTATTAATCAAACCTTTAATATTCACAATCCTTCAATAGTTATTATCAATTATTAAGCAAACCTTTAATAGTTCAATAATTATTATTCTCTCAATTGGTTTGCTTAGGTGGTTGAGTGTTGTGGATTGCAAGTAGGAGGTCACAGGGTCAAGTCCTTGGGCTAGATGCCTTTGTGAATATTGTGGGTCTCACTGGATGTCCCCATAAGACGGGGCATTCAAGATTTGAAGATTGAGAATGGATTGATTTATGTTTTCTTGAATATTGCTCATATAATATAGAATAGGAATTAAAATTGCAAATATAATTGAGAATGGCTTGGTTTAAGTATATTTTCAAAGAATACCCATCTCCTTTAATAAGTCTTTGTTTCCCAAGTTTGAGAATAACTTTGTGTAGGTGTATTTCAATGACTACCTATATCATATAACAAGTGTTTGTTTGATATTTTCGAATAGATATTTGTGGTAGCTGTTATGGTGCTTTAGCTAGAATGCCTAGGGAAATCTTCAATTGTAGTAGGTTAATAAAAAATATACTAATGATAGAGTAATGTGACTAATCCATTCTTTATCACATTTATGTTTATATGTTTGGGTTCTCTTCATTGTGTTTCATCTTGGATTTATAAAGACTAATCCATGCTCTATTGAATTTATGTATGTATGTTATGTTCTCTTCATTGTGTTTCATCTTCAATTTCTAACTTTTCTTATTTTCCTTTGACTATTCCATTAAATCAATATTGTTTCCATTTCATTTACCACATTAGGATTTTATACACTCATTATAAATAATGTAACGCCCCCAAAATAATAAACATTTTAATTATTCTGCTGGTAAAAGAATATTGAGAGCAATTATTATTTTATTATTTTGACTGAGAAGTCAAAATGAAACAAATTGTATTGAAGATATTATTTTTATTTAATATAATAAAATAAGAGACAAGGGTGGATCTAGCTATTGAAGAGTGTTTGTTGAACTACTTGAGGAAAAAGACAAGTGGAAAATGTTGTTAAAGATGTAGGAGGCATCATCCCCTAATATCAGGTCACCACTCCTAGTTGAGTGCTAAAGAGAAGGAGGCTCATAAATGACCAAGTCCTAGGAAAACTACTATAAAAAGTAGGTCCATGAGAAGCAGGAGGCTAGCATTGGATAGGGATTGAGAAATTGCAATGCAAGAGATGGAGCATTGAGGATTTTTGTTTAGGTAATTCAACAGATGAGCTTGGGGGTTCTGGAGCTTGACTGCTCTAGCAATTTGGTTGGGAGGAACAACAAAGTCACCCTTGTTTTCTCACCATTGGTATCAGGCTTTTATCCTATTTTTTTCATTAATATTGTTGTGGAATTACATTGTTATTTATAATTCTGCACAGTTAGATTTTAATATGTTGTTAGTCAAAGTTCGATAATCCTTAGGAGTTAAGAATCAGTTTATTTTATGACAATAGTTCTTATTATGTTTTTCTTTCATTCTTTATACACGCAAATCCTTTAGCATTCAAATACATAATTAGGATTTATATAATAAGAACCCTGTATATTCAGTTCAGAGAACTAAAATATCAAAATACAGAACTCTGTGGTATATCCACATCTTTTCAGTTTCAAAGGTAGTTCAGTCAGTCGTGTCCTTGAACACAGCACCTATGTGAGTCCATCATTCAGTTGGGTTTCAGTTTTTGACCTTTGGGTGAGCTTGATCTCAGAGTTTGTTACTCCTCTGGTTGGTTATTCTTCCAATCATATGGAGAACCTGCTAATGTCTCCTACATTGTAGGTTTATATCACATCCCCCTCATGTTAAAAGCTGCCTAAGTCACTTTTGTGTCTTGCTCACTGTTCAAAGATAAAGCCTGTGTCGGCCATTTTGTATTTTACCTTGACTTCATGTGTCAGCTATCCTGGTGTCAGTTTGTTTCATCTTGTGTTACTCTTACTCAAAATCAAATCAAACTTGTGAGTGTTCCTCGTGTTGAATGATGGAGGATGCATTAAGGCCTCCCTTCCAGCGGACTTCTTCCCATCGACTTCAACTCATTATGCTCTGGGAATGAATTTTAGAGTTTCAGTTAGTACCTTGGGGATTGCAGTCATCAGTGGAAGTTTCCCTCGCTGTTGAATAATGGGAATACATCAATGTCTCTTATTCGATAAGTTCCTCAGGTGTTCGACTTCAAGTCAACTTATTCAGACTTGTTGGAATGTACTAGGTACCTTGGACCCCATTATCATTATCGATGGAAGCCCTCACATTTCTTAACGGTATACATCAATGACCGGTAATCAAATGATACCCCCCGTGTTCGACTCCAACTCATTTATTCACATGGTTAGGGTTTGTACCTTGGGTTGTTTTGGATGAAGACGTTGGGACTCTGATAGCATCACCATATTTATGTTATCACCAAAGTTGCGCAAGACTGAGCCACACTCATTTTGGCTCTTCTTGAGACATAAATCGAGCTTATTGTTATGGCTATGATCTCTCATTTTGGACATGGATCGATGATTATATTTTAGTGGCCATGCTATATATACATCTCCCAGTTATGTATCAGAGATCATGTTGTATCAGACCGAACATCTATATGATTGATCGAGGTGGATATTGGTGGCCACCCACCTTTCCAACTGGCTCAAAACAGTTTTATGGCAATTTTGATATTGTACTATTTTTAGCAGTTTTTCGAGTCTTGAACTTTCGGGGGCATTTTGAGGCCCTAAACGACCTTTTTTGGCGATTTGGGGTGCCAAATGGCTACCTTCGACATATATTTAGTTCTAGTCGAAATTTGTAAATCTCAGATAGACCTTTCCAACGGGCTACCGAGCGCCCCAAACGGAGATCGTATGCAAAAGTTACGACCCCGGGAAGTTGATGTACTAACTTACCCAAACGAGGCCCACATGACTTTTGGCGCTTCATCTCCTATGGTTAGGTTTTTGGATGTCTAGGGTTTTTGACATTCTTATTTATTGTAAAAGGCCTTGAGAGCCTCATTATAATATTCTTCTTGTGAAATGAGCGCAGCCGTCACATCTCTTCTCAGAGATAAGCCGCCACCATTCCAGCAAGCTTGTTTTCCGCTGCATTTTACAGTTCTAGCTTATTTCCTTATTGAATAGAAAACCAGTTTTACTGTATCTCTGTTATTTTGTGTTAAGCATCTGATAATAATCTGTATTCATTTCATTCTGCTCATAAAATCCAGATCAATGGTATCGGAGCGGTCTGCTCCTTGTCGTCTTAATGCATGTCCCCAACGAGGTCAGGGTACAAAGAATTGGGTCTCGAGCTTGTTTCTCTTGAGCACAAAAGCTCTCACATGCCCAAGCGACCTCTCATGGCAGGAGAAAATAAAGATGACGGGACAGGAGATCCTATCAAAATGTTGCTTGAGGAAGCCCTCACGCAGTAGAGGAACGAGATGATGGATAATTTCGCGCAAATCCTTCGGTGACTACCAACAAGCGATGCATCTTCCTCGAGCGGAGGCACCGCCCCCTTCAAGGTACAAATAAACTTCTATATTCCTATATTTGAAGGACAGATAGACGCAGATGCTATAGATAAGTGGTTGAATCTACTAGAAGGGTATTTTTTTGTCCATAACTTTCCGAATAAAGAAAACATTACTTTTGCATTCCTCAAAGCCGTTCCCCATGTCAAAGATTGGTGGGAAACATTCTGCGAGCAAAAGGACACAGAAGAAGCCTCATTATTTTCAGTCACGGCCACCTGGGAATCCTTCAGGGATGCTATTAAGGAACAATACTACCCTATTGGAAGTTATGATGACTTGTATACCAAATGGACCACACTGCGACAAGAAAGAGACCAAGCAGTGCCAGAGTTCACAAATATCTTCCATACCTTGCGCACCAAGCTGGGTATCAAATATTCAGAGCGACATCTGGTGCTCAAGTATCGCGGTGGTTTGCATAGATACATCCAGAATGAAATGGAATTTCTGGACATCTCTTCCTTGGTCACAACCTACCGATATGCTGTCAAAATCGAGCAGAAGCTCAAACAAAAGACGCGGCAATTTGGGCCTGGGAACCCTTCACAGCAAAAGACAGGAAAGGGCGGCCCCAACCCACAGAATAAAGGACAGAGAAAAGATGGACAGTATCAGGACAACCAGTCCAAGATGCAAGCATAGAAGGACACCGAAAAAACAAAGAAAGATACCAGGAAGTGGTGTGACTTCCATAAGAGCCCTTGGCATAACACTGCTGATTGCCACTCAAAGCAGTCGCTGGTGGCCAAAGTTAAAGCATCTGAATCAAATGCGGGTTCTGACTTTGAGTCCAAAACAGAAAGGGGAAGACGGATCATTGATGCGGAACCCAGTGCCACCATTGCTACCACCAATCTCTAGCCTGATGAACCAGGCAAGCTAGAAGAAGGAGAACTCCTCTTCCATTCACAGATGTGGGTAAAAGGCACCCCGCTGCACTTCATCGTTGATAGCGGTAGCCAGAAGAATCTCATCTCAGTAGAGGTCGTCAAGCGCCTGGCCCTGCCGACAATGCTGCACCCACAACCCTACACCATTGGATGGCTCCGCAAAGGAAGCGATCTCCATGTCAGCCAACAGTGCCGACTGCCATAGGGCATCAATCCCTTCAAGGACAAGGTATTGTGTGATGTTACTCCTCTCGAAGTTTCAGATGTTCTTTTGGGCCAACCTTATTTATGGAAACGTCATGCTGTATATGAGTCTAGGCCTCGTAGTGTTATTATTTCTTTGAACAGGAAATTGTATAGGATACCCGAGGCAGTCCCTCCTAGTGCTATTTCTTTGATCTCTGCCAAGCAATGCAGGAAGGTCATCTCTCAGACCGGGAAATTTGTTTTCTTCGTGATTCGCTCTCAGAGTGAAAGAAAGATCGCAGCCACATCCCGGGACTACATGACCGATCTATCCACACAACAGAAGCAAGTGGATAAGGTGGTGGAAGGATACTCAGATATCTTCTCCTCTCCGACCGGGGTACCTCTGCACTGCCAGGTCAAGCATCCCATCGATCTGACCCTAGGCGTACCGCTACCCAATGGGCCAGTCTATCGCTGCTCTCTATTGGAAAATGAGGAGATCAAGAGGCAGATCCAAGAATTGCTCCAGAAGGGGCACATCCATCCCAGTTCATCACCTTGTGGGAGCCCAATCGTGCTGGTGCAGAAGAAAGATGGGACTTGGCGACTCTGCATTGATTACCGAGCCCTGAATAAAATCACAGTCCGTAACCGGTACCCGATTCCCCGAATCGACGACCTCCTTGATCAGTTCACGGGAGCCAAATACTTCAATAAGATTGATCTGAAGTCTGGCTACCACCAGGTCCCAATAGAATAGACAAATGTATGGAAGACTTCCTTCAAGTCAAAAGAAGGTCTTTTTGAATCGCTGGTCATGCCTTTTGGTTTGACAAATGCTCAAGCAACTTTTATGAGGATGATGGACGATATCCTACGACCTTTCACCAACAATTTTGTAGTGGTGTATCTGGATGACATCCTCATCTACAGCAAGACTTGGGAGGAACACTTGCAGCATATTCAGCAGGTTCTGCACACCCTGCGGAAGCACAAACTATATGTAAACTTGGAAAAATGCTCCTTCGGCATGGACAAGGTCCATTACTTAGGCTACATCGTTGATCGACATGGTGTGCATGTGGATCCATCCAAGATCCAGGTCATCCGTGACTGGCCAGCCCCAACCACACTCAGTAAACTTCAGAGCTTCTTGGGCCTTGCCAATTTCTATCGCCGGTTCGTGCTGGGATTCTCTCATATCGCATGGGCCCTCAGCCAAGTGACCAGGGGTGGTGGTAAGGCGAAATTTTTGTGGGGCCTATCCCAACAACAAGCCTTCGATGACTTGAAGAAGCGTTTGTGCTCATCGCCGGTACTCTCATTACCGAACCTGCAACATCGCTTTGAGATTGAGACAGATGCTTCAGATTATGCTGTGGGCGCCGTTCTCACTCAACACGGCCACTCCGTGGCATATCATAGTGAGACACTATCAGATGCTGTCCGCAAGTACCCTACCTACAACAAAGAAATGTACTCCATTGTACAAGCTTGCCGCCAATGGAGAAATTACATTCTTGGGAAGGAGACAGTCATCCACACTGATCACAAGCCACTACAATTCATGCAGACCCAAGGAAAGTTGCAGAATGACCGCCATCAGAAGTGGTCAACATATTTACAACAGTTCCACCTCAACATCAAATATAAAACAGGGAGTACCAACTGAGTTGCTAACTGCCTTAGTCGACCTCTAGTCGCGGCACTTACCATGGTGCTAGACTCTTGCGGCCACGAGACCTCCGGATGGCCCCACCTCTATGAGACAGACCCTAACTTCTCTGCCACCTATCAAATGTTGGGCACCAACTCAGTGGTTGCTAATTTCCATCTTCAGGACGGGTTGTTGTGTCGTCTGGGCCATCTCTACATTCCATCAAGCGAGCGCACGAAGCTGATTTGGGAAGCTCACTATAGTTGGGTGGCAGGACACTTTGGCGTCGAAAAGACAGTGGCAGTGTTGCAGAAACATTTCTACTGGCCGAAAATTCGATAGGATGTCAGCAAGTATATCAGGTCCTGCACCGCTTGCGCTATTGCCAAACCGACCACTAAGAAACAGGGCCTATACACCCCTCTGCCTACTCCTGACAGACCGTGGGAATCCATCTCAATGGACTACATGTCGGGCCTCCCGTCCACCAAGAGGGGAAACGACTGTGTTTTTGTGGTTGTTGATCGCTTTTCCAAGATGGCAATTCTAGCCGCTTGCAAGAAGAACATCACAGCAGAAACCACTGCCAAGCTCTTCTTTGAACGAGTATGGGTACATTTTGGGATCCCACAAACCATTATCTCAAACCGTGACAGTCAGTTCCTCAGCTCATTCTGGTCAAGCCTCTGGTCACTGCTGGATACCAAGCTCACCAAATCCACTGCCTTCCACCCCCAGACCGATGGACAAACAGAGGTCGTCAACCGGATGGTTGTACATATCCTGCGCATGTACAATTCAACACACCCCCGCACATGGGATGAGAGTCTCCCCTATGTCCAACATAGCTACAACTGAGCCCTGCATAGCTCAACTGGCCACAGCCCCTTTCAGGTGGGGTTGCGATTCCAACCATTGGGCCCCATGGATGTTTCACTTCCCCTTGCGACCACCTCGGTCGACTTGTCCCCAGAAGCTGACAAAGCCGCCCGGTTCATTGAACGGATCCAGCATATCCGCCAACAGGTTCAGGATATTCTATATAAGTCTAATTCCAAGTACAAGCAGCGCTATGATCAACATCGGGTGCCACATAAGTTTCAGGTGGGCGACAAAGTTTGGTTGCATTTGCAGAAAGAACGCCTTACAGGGCCCCATCGAAAGCTTCGCCCACTCCATTATGGGCCGTACACCATCACCAAGGCGGTGGGTGACAATGCTTTTGAGCTCAACATTCCCCCCTTCCTTGGTCTGCATCTAGTCTTCAACGTGGCCCTCCTTCAGCCATATTTCCCACCACTATTAGACACCTCAGAGATAGCAGAGAAGTTGACACCAATAGAGCTCAACCCTGACTTCCTACAACAAGCATCCAGTGATCATATTGCAGACACATAGATCAAGGGCACTCGACATCAAAGGATCCATCTTTATCGAGTTGTCAAAGCAGGGTAGCTCCTGCACCAAGGCAAGTGGCTCACCCGAGGCCAAATTCAGAAGAAATTTCCTCATCTGATGGGGGAACTCAACGCAATGGAGACCATTACTTCCCGAGGAGGGAGGATTGATCTAGGTGGATATTGGTGGCCACCCACCTTTCCAACTGGCTCAAAACAGTTTTATGGCAATTTTGATATTGTACTATTTTTAGCAGTTTTTCGGGTCTTGAACTTCCGGGGGCATTTTGAGGCCCTAAACGACCTTTTTTGGTGATTTGGGGGAAGGCACCCATTTGGCCCCAGTCGAAAGTTGTAAATCTCGGATAGACCTTTCCAACGGGCTACCGAGCGCCCCAAACGGAGATCGTATGCAAAAGTTACGACCCCGGGAAGTTGATGTACTAACTTACCCAAACAGGGCCCACGTGACTTTTGGCGCTTCATCCCCTAGTGTTAGGTTTTTGGATGTCTATGGTTTTTGACATTCATGTTTATTGTAAAAGGCCTTGAGAGCCTCATTGTAATATTCTTCTTGCGAAATGAGCGCAGCTGTCACATCTCTTCTCAGAGATAAGATGCCACCATTCCAGCAAGCTTATTTTCCGCTGCATTTTACAGTTCTAGCTTATTTCCTTATTGAATAGAAAACCAGTTTTACTGTATCTCTGTTATTTTGTGTTAAGCATCTGATAATAATCTGTATTCATTTCGTTCTGCTCATAAAATCTGGATCAATGATGTCAACATTGTAATTGCTCGCTGACCATGATTGTTGTTTTTAGGTACTTTTGTAACTTGGTTCTACGGTTTCTTACTCTTCCTCTGACTTAGAATTATAATGCATTTCGGCCATTGTTTCCCTCTGACCTCACACATTAGGGGGCATCTGCTATAGGTCAAATCTGCACTTCTCCTTCCATGATCACATTGCTCTTTCGATCACACAAAAGGACACTATGGATGGAAGAGGTAGGTTGACCCTAGATGAGTTATTTCTGAGATCACATTCTTCAGCTGAAAAACATATTTTTTCTACAGTTTTCACTATGTGTGTGTTACTATTGCCACAGTCATCTAGCATTTTGAACGCTGGTCTTATTGAAGACAACTTGCACACATCCTCCAAAATGTTGTGAACGCTACTTGTCAATTGCAGAAGTTGCATACTGTGCGCTAGTTTGGTTGTATGAAACCCACACACATCTTAAGATGAAATGAAAAAATATATTAAGATTACGAATTGGGATTAGTTGAAGTTGGTTCCGCAACTTCCCCAACCTCCCAATTCAACTGCCAACCTTGTGCCATAAATACAAGGGGAATCCATCAGAGGAGGAAAGGAGAAGGACTGTTAACCTATTGTTACACTGGAGGAATTCTTAAGTCTTTGTGAGGAGCAGGAGCCTAGAACTCGATTGCAGAAGTGTCTCGACAGATCAGGTATATCTGTACTTATTTACATTTCTTTGACAATAAAAGTTGGAAATACCCTTCCCATCCCAATTGAATGTCGATTTGATTGATTGTCTATTTGAGTGAATGCCTGATTGTAATTAATGTTAAATTGTTTTCAATTTCATTATCTATTTGCAGTCAAGATACGTTGAGGAAGGTTAACTTGTTTTGCAGGTTCATCTCTGTGGAAGATTGGGCGAAATCTAGGACCAACCATCGTTAAAAAGGTACAAATTTCAAAACCCTAATCCCTTTCCATTCATAGTAATTAATGCAAAACATGAATGTATTTACTTGTCACCCCATGTAAGTTGGTAGTGTCATCTCCCCCACTATTAGGTATTTTCATGCACAACACAATATATATATATATATATATATAATCTATTTAAACTAAAGCGTTTCACCCGTATAATCAGATTCGAACATATTCACCAACAGATAATTAAGCAAGAGAAAAAATTAAAATATGTAAACTTGTTTGAAAATCGCTCATGCGGTGGCTAACTTGTTGACTTAACGTCTGATCTAAATCGATCCAAGCCTTGAAGAATCATTGAAAGGACCCCTCGGTTGACCTCCCTACCATTCTGGGAGTAATCTCCTTCCTCCCAGTCCCCCAAGGAAATAAGGGTTGTGAGAATATACAAACCTTGACTCTCTGATGGAATCTCCCAATTCTCAAAGCAGTAATCAACCAAACTCCTATGAACCACACTCAAATCATAACATATTGTTCATGTTTTATTCAACCGGGTCACTTCAATATTAGTTTCCTCAATGGTATAATCAATCCATGTACTAAGGCGGGCGTTACAGGGGGTTTCTTAAAATTTTCCCTGGTTCTGTTTAAGATTTGGGTCGATGAGGCCAAGCTCTTTTTTTGATCCCCTAGGTCTTATTATGTTTCAATTTCAAACCTTATGGGACCAATTTTTCTATTTAGGCACTAGGGGAAACTATGGTTCTTGACCCCTAGAGGCCTGCAAATAGTTGTAAATCTTCTTTTTTAAAATAAAGTAATATAATGTTGCTTCTTACATTAAAAAAAAAGCTATTCATTAGTTTGATTAACTATTAAATTTTTTATTTATGATAGGAAAAATGTGTATGTTAGAATGCAATCATTTTTTGTTGTGAGGTTTAAATTATAAGATATTGACAAATCCATAACAAATTTATCCTAAACATTCAACAATGGAATATTTTCATAATTATTTCAAGGCTTTTGAAAGGAGGAAAGCATTTATTTTATTCGAAATTATCATAACATATGATTTTGAGTAAAGTGTGTTAAATTTGGTTATATATATATGGGAAAAATATACCAAAAACATCCCAAATATTAATGAGGAATACCACATCTTGACTTGATAGAAAAAAATTTATACTAAACATCATTCTATACTATAAATATGACTAAGTTAGAATTAATACCAAACCATCATATAAACATAAAATAAATATCCAAACATTATCCTATAACTAATTTACTAAAAAATCATAAATATATTTACATAAAGGAATGTATCCCATATGATAGGTATAGTGGCCACCATCATTGTTCAATCAATAGATTTTAGCAACCAATCCTCAAGTAAGCAAAGTTAAGTATTTTTAAAGATTGCATACGGTCAGGCCTCTTTGCATTTACTTTTACAAAATAGAAGGAAGAAAAAAAACAAGATTGATAAAAGCGAAGATTAAGTTCCTACTTTATACATTAAAATAGTAATATGTGTCATGTAGCAAATATTGGTATGACTATACTAAATGAACTTCCAACTTCATTTCATTCTTATCATAGAAAACTAAAAAAATTTCAATACATTATTTTGTGTTTTTTGTTGTTTTGAGATTATGGCCATTTTGATGCATATTAAACCTCAAGCATTGGAGTTAAGATATAACAATAAATCATTGTGTGTGTGTGTCAAAAATCCATTGACTAGTAAATAATTAAGATGGAAATTGTAAGAATGGGCTAAGAGGTAAGAATCAAGAGGTAAAATAATTAGCATTTGAAGAATGAGGTAAGAATTACTGATACCTCCCTCAACTACAGTTGGATGCACCAAAGGTTGACCCACATCTTCTTCTTGTTGTCTTCTGAATGCTTGTTGTCATCTTCTCATTCTTTTTTTGGTCCTTTCTCATATTTCATCTTCGTTAATTTTATCATGATCATGTTTACTGCTTCGACGTTTCTTGTTTCCCATGCTGATTGGTTTTAATAAAAAAATAAAATGTTTGATTTCCTTTGAAACAATATATATATCACTTTGTGGCAAATTTTAAAAACAATTTACATCATGATCAATTAAGAGGCTTGTAATGGTAAACAAAATTCTAACATATATTTTGTGTTTTATATAACTAGTTTGGTTGGTGGGTTTACTAAATGTTGGGTTGATGGTAAGCAATTCATTATTTTTTTTAAAGGCAAGAAAATACCCAAAGGGAAGCATGTTTAAAATAGTTTGATCTAGCTATTACCCATGAGAATTTGTAAAAAAATGAAAATTTGCAAAAAGTAGCTCAATTAAAGGATTTTTAAGACCTTGATCGAGGACTTTAAAAACATGCCTTCAACCCCATTTTTCTACATATTTAATTTTATTGGCCTCTTTGAAATGCATAAACCCTATCATTAATTGCACCTTAGATGGAGAACTTGATGCTGTGGATTCACCAATGAATTGTTTATGTAATGGCATATAATTTATCCATTTTTGGGTTTGCATTTTTTTTTAAGTCTATTTTAAAACTAACACTTAAAAACCACAACTCTGAAGTAACTCAAATAAAAATCAACAACATAAAAAATACACACCAAAAAATTAAAAAAATATATTTACACCGACATTGACACATCCTCCTCAAAAGGGTATTTCTAGTTTTTAATTTTTGTAAGCGACAAAAAAAAAAGTTGATGTGCACACAAATGTGTATAAAATGCGATTCAAATTTTAATGGCTAGTTTCAAAAATTAATAAAAACCTAATTTTTCAAAATAAATTTAAAAAATTATGTCACCCAAATGCATTTTTTGTAGATTATGTGTGTGTGTGTGCGCGCGCATAAGCCACTAGTTAATTTTTTATTAAATTTCCAAGGACTATTATGATAGAAAATAAAGTGCGTGACCTTTACTATAATATTTCAGGATAAATGTTTGAATAATCTTTGATTTCAACCCCCTCTCTCATATAATTGGTATGAAAAAATGAGAAAGCTATCAAGTGTACTATTTATAAGAAAGTTAAAGAAGATAGATTGAGACGATCATTGTGTAATTCATCTATTTCTATTATAAACATCCTATTTTTTTCTTACCATTCACCTTCTCTATTACTGAACATTGTTATTTTATCACTATTCACAAGTTATTCCTCATGTAGCTTATGAAGTGTTCTTCTTGATAACTTACTCTCTAGATTATAGATAATAATTAATAAATTTCAAATGATCGAATTCATCTAAAACATATACATATAGACAATGACGATCATCTAAAATATTGATATGGCCATTGATGACTAGAAATAGCATAGATTCATCTTAACTCCAAATCTAAAGGGACCGAATTTCTTGAAGTGAAAATCTTTCTTCAAATTTTGCATTCAAAATTTTCTTTTGCACTTCTAAGGCTTTGATCCCTCTCAATACTTCATTAATGGTAAACTAAAATGATACAATTAATACATGACATGAACTTGAACTTAATTTTTTCTTACACTTATAACTTATAATAAATTAAAATGGTAAATGTTTACTTGATTTTAAAAACAATCATTATAATATTCTTTATAATGTGTAACATGTAAATTAACCCATTTTGAAATTTATTATCATGTCTTGAAACAATCCATGCTTATTTTGAAGGTTGGTTACAAAATATTTTGTTAGGTTTTAAAGTTTTTATATTTTTTTCACAACTTAGAAATGTTTTTAAAAATATTATTTTATAAAGATTAAATGTGTATGGAAATTTAGTTAAAATGTCATCATGTGAGCAATCAATGATACGTATCCTTCCTTTAGAAGAATTTGAGTTTGAGTTGATTTGCAACGTTGAAATTGGATTCATACCCATACAATTAGATTTTACTAATGTATGATTGATTAATATTTATGAGTAAATATTTAATATTTGGAAAATGTTTAATCACTAAACCTTTAGGATGGATTAGTTAATGTTTGTTATATCACATACTCAGATTTTAATGACATCAAAACTTTTAAATGATTTCCAGTGTTTTAATTAGCTGTTGTCGATAGGTATAATTAAAATTTATCATCTAAATATTAGAAAAGTATCGATAGTTTTTTAATGGGAGTTGTTTTATCATTGAATTTTTTCGTTTAGACTGGTGTGCTTGTGCTTATTTCTTTTATGTGCGATTGCATGAAGACTTGAAGTATCATATTGCTCACTTGACATGAAGGTAAATGGCAAATATACAAGCATCAACAATTCACCTAGCTGCTCCAAAGGCAGCGGCCAAGAAACTAGCAGATGTTGTTAAGCGCGATGCTCCAAAGAGGTCTTATACCAGAACGACGGCCAAGCTGGCAACTTTGAAGGACGCAAAGAAGCCTATACCCAGGAAGGCCGTAAAATAAAGTGAAGAAGCTTGTCAGTGGGGCTTGGAATCTAACAGATTTGGACCTGTTCCATTGGAAATCCTTCCTTGAGGTACCGTTTCAGACAGGCCTGGTTTTTGCTTCTTCAAATTCCTCATGGGGGGAGGTGTACTCATCTATTTCCATTATCTCTTCTGATTATGTAGCCAGGGAAGTTTTAGATAGGTTTTAGATTTTTATTAAGCTTCCCTCCACGAAGTCGATTTTGGTTTGGGTTCATGCTTTTGATTCAGTGGAGTCACTTAAAGTCGTTCTAGAGCGAAGGGAGGGTATTCCTAGAACATCTGTTTACCTCCTTCACGAGGGTAAAGTTTTGCAGGAAGATTCAAGCCTGATAGACTATCAGATCTCCAAGAACTCATCTATTTACCAAATGTGATAGCGAACAGAATGAACAGCGAAGGGAATGAGCATGGTTTATTCAACTATGCAAGAATTTGTGTGGAGATAGACCTCAACAAAGGTCTCCTAGATAGTTTACAGCTGAAACATGAATCCTTCACCTGGATCTAGAATCTGGACTATGAAAATACTGCTTTTAGGTGTAGATGTTGTCACATGACAGGCCATCTCCAAGACTCATGCCCCCTTTCTAAAAAGTTTGAAAAGAAGAAAAAGGGGTCGACCACAAATCGTAAAAGTTGGCAGGCAGACTATGTTCCACCTCTAGAAGAGGAGGAGGGGGATGGATAAGAGCAGCTGGAATTACAGAAAAATGAGGAAGATTTGACGAAATATGAATCAGTGGATGCACAGACACTAGGACAAAAGAACTATGGTGAGGAAACATGTAAACAAATGTTGAGATCCCTATGGATGCTTCTGTAAGTGGACTAAAGTGTGCACATGAATCAGAAAGTTCAGATTCTGATAAGGATCGAGATTCTGTGAAGCAACTAACTAGAGGATGCGGCAAGAAACCAATTGATTGTTGCTGTGCCACTTCCGGGAGGATGGACGGAAGTGAAAACAAAGAAGAAAGGGAAAAGAGGGAAATTAGAGGAATATTTCAAATCTTGACATCTTTGTACAGTGATGTTTTTTACTTGTTTTTATTTTATTTTTTCAGACCGATGATCTATTTTTTGACTATGTGCTACCACACATAGCTTTTCCTCAAATACTTTTGCATCTCCAAAATGTAATTTTGTTCGCCTCTACTAAAATAAAATCGCTTTTTTTTCCAAGGAAAAAAAAAGCAATTCACACAAAAAATTTAAAGCAATGAAATAAAATCAATTTTTATGAAAGTTATAAATAGTTCTATACTTGTTGTTTTGTAGTCTTTTTATTTAAATTTAATTTTTCAAAATTAATTTAATTATTTGATAAATATGATTTAAATTAAATAAAATTTATAAAATTATAATTTAGAATCAATGAAAAGATAAAATATTTACTTTCAAATATTTTTAAAAACAATTATTGTTTTCATTAATTTTATTTAATATACAATATTAAAACAATTATTAATTTTTATAAATTTTATTTAACATACAATATTTTGAGAAACATTGGAAAACATGGTTGCACAAATAAAATTATTCTGAGTAAAAAAAACAACCAAAAAACGATTAACTCGAGGCAGGTATATAAATTAATTTACACTAAAAACACCCAAACATTACGCAACTCAAAACATTTTCGCAACCCTAAACAAAGACATTGGAAAAGCTACTTCCATGTCCAATACAAAATACACGGGAAGTGGCTTTGCAGGCCACATCTTTCAGCCACTATTTGGCAACGGTTTCTACCACAAAACTCATATTTCCACATACTGCACTCAAATGTGAAGTCCTATTTCAGCTGGGCAATGCATTGAAGGCGCGGTGTTGGAATAGCCCAGAGTGTATGAGCCTTGGGTATTGTGAGTCCATTAGACCTTTCAGTCATATCCAGTTCTCGATTTTTTCCATTCATGTCATCCAAGGGAAGACTCCAATTGAAGCAGTGCAAGAGCTGCGCCACCGCAAACTCTGCAACAAGCGTTCCCAATTTCTGTCCGGGGCAGCTTCGCCTGCCTGCTCCGAAGGTAAGCCACCCAATCTCTTGATCTCTGTTTGCATCTCTTTCCATGAATCTCTCCGGCTTGAAAATTTCGGCGTCCTGCCATGACTTTGGGTCCCTCCCAATCGCCCATAGATTAACGAGAACGCGAGTATTATGGGGGATTTCATAGCCCAATACATTGCAGGACTCACCAGGGAAGTAGCGAATCAAAAAAGGCGCCACTGGGTAGAGTCTAGACGTTTCTTTCATCATAGCTTGTAAATAAACGAGACGAGGCAGATCAGACTCACATACCATGCGACCCAATCCAACAACACGTTCCAGCTCGTCTTGAAGCTTTTCCATCACTGGCGGGTTTCTCAGAGCTTCTGAGATTGTCCACTCCATCAGCGTAGGCGCCGTGTCTGAGTTACCAAGCACCATATCCTGCCAACATCAAGATCAATATGGTTATCAAATTATATTAAAATTAGCTGTCTAAACCTAATTTGATATAATATCCATCCCTGTGGGCCAATTTTAACTTACAAGGAGGACTCCTTTTATACTATCTCGTGAAATTTGGAACTCTCTATCTTTATCTGCAGAGGCTGCAAGTAAGACATCCACAAGATCATGATCATGCCTGATGTTGGGATCATTCCGGGCAACGTGTTCATCTATTACTTTCTCTAACATCTGGTCTTGGGTCATCTGCAGCTTCTTCATCCGACGGTTGAGACCTTGCAAATCCAGCCAGTTCAAGTAAGGCACGTAATCTCCGATATTAAATGAACCCATTAACAACAAACTTTCTTTGACCATTGAACTGAAAGCTATTAATTCTTGGTCCGAATGCTTTCTACCGAAGGCCATCCTGCAGATTACAGCCGTCGCAAGGGATGACACGGTTTGATTGATGGGTAAGGGACGAGAATCCTCTTGATGAATAATGGAGCGAATCATCGCAGAGACTTCCTCTTCTCTAATAAAGCGGAAGTAATCTAAGCGCTTGGAGCCCAGCAACTCCATAGCGCAGAGCTTCCGCATTTCCCTCCAGTAAGGGCTATACGGAGAAAAGGCAATGTCCGAAAAATTAAATGACAAATGTTTAGTAGCGGCTGACGGACTTTTGTTGGCGAAAAGCAGATCGTGGGTCTTCAGAAACTCGGTGGCCATCTCTGAAGAGGAGACGACTAAGGTGAGGGCGGAGCCTAGGCGGAGGGACATGAGAGGCCCGTGTTTCATAGAAAGAGCTGCCAGCGCTCGGTGTGGAAGATCTCCCAGCATGTGAAGGTTTCCAATAATGGGCCACGGGAAAGGCCCCGGGGGTAGTATCCCCTTTCTTCCCCTCGAGAAGAAGATCCATGCCGCTACCAGTACAACAAAAATAAGAGCAGTAGCGACTTCAACATAAAACTCTACTTTTTCTGAAACTGAGTCCAACTCCATCGTCATTCTATTCAACGAGGCACTCACAGGGTAATTAGCTACACAGAATACAAATTAGCATACAAACTGCTTCACGATTACTTTCAAACCAAAATAAAGATAGGAAAAGAGAGGCCACTGAAACTGTAATAAATACCTTCAGTAATTGCAATAAGATTTTCAGTAATTCAATTGTTTATTATTAAATTTGCATGACAGGACGTATTCGACATATAAATATTAAATATCCAAAGCAGAATATGATAGCTTAATAAAATTCCAAAATGTAAATTTGACCGATAGATGCACCCATATAACGTTTATATATATATATATATATATATATATATATATATATATAATTAATTGTTAAAGATTAATGGTTTAGGTATGAATAAAATTGTAGTATGATATTTATATTTATGATTCAATTAATTTTTATCACTAAGTAATGATTTTATTTATTATTATGATAGTGTAATTATATTTATGGGTATTTATATCTTTGAATTTGAGGTATTATGATAGTGTAATAAGTACTTATGTTTTTTCTAGATTAGAGGAGGATGAAACAAGTGCCTTGTCCGCGTTGATTTAGTCTTTCCAAAATAAACAATAATAAAAAAAGATCAAAAGTAACTGTTAGCTATGATTGATAACAAATTGGTAGCTAATGTATGAATAATTAGTAGATAATGCATAAATAATAGGAAGTTAGCTATGTATTGATAACTAGTTGGTAGCTAATGCATGAATAACTAATAGATAATGCATAAATAATAGTCAATTCGTGCAACTATTCATAAAAAAAAAAGAAAAACCTTTGATCATTAAAATTCCAATAAACTTTTAAATAATTAAAACTTTTATAAAATGTGCATAATTACAATAAGCTTTTAAATAATTGAAACTTTTATAAAATGTGCAAAATTGCAATAAGATTTTAAATAGTTGAAACTTTATTAAAATATGCATCATTTTTAAATAATTAAAACTTAGTGTAATAAAATATAATAATATTTTGTTGAAATTTATTTTTTATCTATTATATATTTTTAAATTTATAATATTTTTAAAATGTATATCTATAATAATTTTATTTATATAATTATAATATTTTTTGTTTTAATTTTATATAACAAATTTATGTATTAAATATATATCTAAAATCTCTCTTATTTTATTTTAAGTAATTTCTGTACTTTTTACTTTACTTTATTTTTTATACAACAATTTTATATTAAATATATATTTTGCCCAGATGATAAACGATTATAACTATTAACTTAAAATAAAATTAAATCTACATTAACATCTAAAAATCTAAAAAAAAAAAATTAAAGAATAAATCATTTTTAAAAATAATGCATAAATCACACAAAACACAACATAAATGACATGAACCCAACCCCAATCCCAATCAAATTTAAAGCGTATCTTTCACAATCTAAACCATTACATTTAGATATTATTATTAAATATATATAATATTAAATATTGAATAAATCGCATCAACCCAAACGCAATTTAAAGCGTATATTTTCAAAATGCAAACTATTACATTTAGATATTAATATTAATTACAAATATTTAATTTAAATAAGAATATAAATTAGAAAATATATTCAAAATAGTGTGCAAACATCATATTTTATTTGATATGTATCTAAAAAGATGCGCCGTCATTTTCAACTGACATGAACGAAGCCGGTGGTTCGAAAAAACACATGAAGTCGGAGGTTAAAAAATACACAATTTCGTGGATTGTCGATCAAAAAGTATTTAATAACAAGAGTAACCTTCCACGAAATAAATGAGAAAAAAACATGGAGAAATAAGGGTAACTGAATTTCTCTCTTTTGCTTTTATTTTATATTTATGTATTTATATTTGGGTGTTGCTGCCATTATGATTATGATGAATGAGTGATACAAATACTCCAAGTCCTCACAATTATAAATCTTTTTTTAGAATGAAATGAAAAAATTTGTTTATTTTTAACTTATCACTATAAAAATTTAAATCAAATAGCCTTTTACAATTGAAATATAAATCTACCTTTCAAATTTGATCCATGTGAGAGTTCATTGGTCATACCAAGTACTAAGGATCTAATTTGATCCATGTGAATCAACCATGTGAGACGTTTTTGGCCATAAGAAGTGTTAAGAAGTTAACATGTACTTACGTTGTAGCAAGTCTGTTACAAAAGTTTAGAGTTGCCACTTGTAAGGCATAACACAATGTATATCGTGCCCAAATGGCGAAGCTTTATAGAAGGACCTTTAACAGTGCATGTGGTAAGCGTGTGAATGAAAATACATGCAATTCTCCCAATGGGGAGGGCGAAAGCCGTCAAGTTTTGAAAACAATCCAACGCCCCTAGCCTTGAAATTTGAAACAAATAGTTTTCCTCGTGATATTTGAAACAAAGAAAATTGGCACATCAATAGAAGGAAAGAAATATTGAGATCATGCGCTGGAGCCATATATATGAAAGACCAAATAAAAATTTAAAAATGTAGCAAGTGGTTTCCATTTATGAGTGGCGAGGTTACATGCCATGATATTCCTTTAATTAAGGGTTGATGTCCATTCTCATGAGAAGGACCCAATTTTTTTGATACGTCATTATTAATTCAACCGTGCTTGTATATATAGTTTAGTAAAGTGTTAATAAATCACTACTCCGAGAAAAATTAATCATTCCCACCCACACCTAATAATATTACCCACACATGATTATATTTGACTTCACTTATATGAAGCCTAAATAAAGCAAAACATGCCATGTAATACTTTATAAAACAAGTTACTTGACTCATATCAATGTATAATGTATCTCTATTTTATCTTATAAATGGGTGTACAATGTTTATGTGAACATAATCATGGAAAGAGTGGTTTTAATCTTAATACAAATTTATCTTTTATAAGTTTGCACTTTCTATGTAGTGATATATTTAATATACAAGGTAATTATGTTATATGTTATTTGTAAATAAAAGTATAAAAATTATTTTACTTATTTTATAATTTATTTTAGTAAATGTTCTATATATCAAAACACTTTTGCAATATGGAATACATATGTTAATGCTAATTTTATTGAAATATAAACTAGCAATTGTCTTAAAAGGTGTAAAGAAACATCGATAGAAACAACAAATGGAAAGTACTATGTAAGTGGCAAGTAAGTATGAATCTACTGTGATAAAAACCAAGGATGAATTCATAGCCATGTGCATTGTATTCCTTTCAACATCCATGTGCATCATCATCATCATCATCATCGTCATCATCATCAGCAGCAGCAACAACATTTTCATCATGATATTAATCATCAACATCATCATCATCATCATCATCATAAGGAGCTTCTCTAATTTTGTTGAATCATTACTGGTGTGAGATGATGATGATGATGATGATGGTGATGATGATGATGAAGATCATGATGAAGATGTTGATTATGGTCATGATGAAGATGTTGATGATGATGATGATGGTAATGATGATGATGAAGATGATGAGGAGGAGGAGGAGGAGGAGGATGATGACGCTGCTGCTGCTGCTGCTGCTGATGATGATGAATATGATGGTGATGACGACGACAACGATGATGATGAAGATGATGAAAATGATGATGATGATGATGATGATGATGATGAGGAAGAGGGAGATGCCTATGACGATGATGATGAAGATGGCGATGAGGATGATGTAGATGATGAATATGATGACGGTGATGATGATGACGATGATGATGATGATGATGAAGATGAGGGCTAGTGCAAGGTAATGATACCCAATTATGACACATTAGTTGCAATGACATGCTAGAAAAACATACATGTTATCATTAAACTGAATTATTAGAGGCACCTACAAAACTTTTTCGAATTAGGTGTAAAAATATGAAACGTAGAAAAACAGATCGCGTTCCGGAATATATAACTTTGATTTATGAAAAAGTGGTATAACCACCCCAAAATGTCATTATTTTAAGATTGATATGTTGTTTTTTCTCTAAAACATAATGCACATGTTTTTGTTGGTCCATCGGTTTGTTATGTAAATTGTCAATTTATGAGGAAACAAATATGTAGAGGCATAGGCAACAAACAAATCTTCTTCAGGGCTATTTTTCCAAAATTTTAAAAATTAATTTTATATTTTTTTAAATTAGGAAAGTCAGTAAAGCATTAAAACGACATGGTCGAGTGTTGGTCCACCATATCATGGTTTGAACATAATCAATCAACCTTTTTTTTAGCTTGTAGGTATTCTTGTACTCTTGTGTGAGTTCTTTTCCATTTTCGAAATATGTAAGCCAATCAAAAGTTATAGGCCAAATAAATGACCTATGTTTTTTACAAATTTGACATGAGTGCAATTAAAAATGAATTAAAAATATAAAACAACAACAGATCTATTCAAAAAATATATAGTTAGAATCTGCACATAGAGCTCGACAAGTGTGTGCAATTTCATCAATAATGCACTAGTGAAGCACATGCGAAACTAAGACTGAAAAACAAGAAGTTACAACATTTGATGTGTTCTGCCATAAATCAGACTGATCCTCAAGGTTTGGAAATTTGAAGCTAATACCAAACCTGCAAGGGCACCAAAGATAATTTGAATCCGGGCATGCATGCGTGCACATGCAGATGCGCGCACGTGTTTCGATGCGTGCACGCGTTGCTATGCGTGCATGAGTTTCTATGCATGTGCACATTGATATGTGTGCACATGTTGATATGCGTGCACGCATTGATATGCGCACACATGCACATGCATGCGTGCACGTGCGAAACTAAGACTGAAAAACAAGAAGTTACAACATTTGATGTCTTCTGCCATAAATCAGACTGATCCTCAAGGTTTGGAAATCTGTTGCTAATACCAAACCTGCAAGGACGCTAAAGATAATTTGAATCCAGGCATGCATGCGTGCACATGCAGATGCGCGCACGTATTTCGATGCGTGCACGTGTTGCTATGTGTGCATGAGTTTCTATGCATGTGCACATTGATATGTGCGCACATGTTGATATGCGTGCACGCATTGATATGCGCACACGTGTTGATTCTATTTCTATAAAATCTAATTTCCATTGCTAGACATAAAAGTTCCAAACTATTTTCATTCATTATTTTTGTTGAATAAGATGAGATTTCCTCTAAGGTTGGGACCCCCCCCCCCCCTCTATAACCCCACCCCCCTCTCTTCCTATCCACACAATCCCCCCCACTCTCTTCCACTCTACCCAATCCATCCTCACTCCCTCACCCCTCTCTTCTCTCCTTCACCATAAGGGTTAGGAGATATACTATTACAAAAAATCAATAACTCGTATTATCCTCATGTACATATAAATCTTCATCCTTGTAACCATATATCCATGACCCCTATATCTCAATCCCCAAACCCTTGACCATTAGTCCCTAACCACTGCAATCCCTAGTCCCAAGTACAAATAACGACCATAACTCTTGGCCCGCTATATCCTAAACTAGTAGAGCCCCTAAGACTCCTAAATACTAACACATAATGATATGTGTCCCTTAACCCCCACATAATTATAACATCTAAAGTCTCTAGCCAAATAAAATTTAACCCCTAACCCTTATTGTTGTCATCATCTTCATCATCTTCACCATCATCATTGTCATTGTCATCACCATCATCTTCATGTTCAACATCATCATCATCATCATCTCCATCATCATCATCATCATCATCATTGTCATCATCGTCCTCATCTTGTTCTTCATCATCATCATCATCTTCATCATCATCATCTTCATCATTATCATCATCGTCATCATCATCTTCATCATCATCATCGTCATCGTCTTCGTCACCCTCTTCCTCATCATTATCATCATCATCGTCATCATCATCATCATTGTCATCACCATCTTCATCATCATCATCATAATCATCATCATCTTCATCATCATCATCATCATCATCATCATTATCATCATTGTCATCACCATCTTCATCATCATCATCATCATCATTGTTGACGTCATCACCACCACCACCATCATCATCATCGTCATCATCATCATCATCCTCATAATCATCCTCATCCGCATCCTCATCATCATCATCATCATCATGGGTGATTCCATGAAGATGGGTAACTCTTTTTGGCCAAATATGATGGTGAAAAACGGAAATTTTACCCATGATTAAATTGAAGCCCTCGAAACTCATACTTTCCACATGAATTTTGACATGCGGTTGAAAAACGAAATGTAGAGAATTATGTCGGATTTCCAATGATATTTTTTTTGAAATATACCAATGTCATTTATCGTGTCGAATTTTCATTTAATGAAACGTGTGTACTTAAAAATTTGAAGAGAAATTAACAAGTAGTTTGTGTGTGTGCACAATAATTTAATGTTAAAGTAATAGTTTTAAAAAATGAACTATGTGAACATGATCTAGACAGAAAAAACGAATGCTTACATATTTTTCTTTTAATTTTTCTCGAAAAATTATATTTATTATTATTTTTCGAAATTGACCAATGAAAATTTCAGTCGCATTTTGCAAACATGTTTGTGTGTGCACCAAATCTTTTGATTGTTTACATAATTTGCAAAACTAAAAATACACTTTTGAAGATGACGCATTTATCTAGTGCTTGTGTATTTTTTCAAATTTTTTGGATGTGTATTTTGAATGTTGTGGATTTATCTTTGAGCTCAATCGAAGTTGTCGGCAGGGTTTTTTAGGGCAAGTTTTAGTAGAAATTTAAAAACAAAAGACATATGAAGATAAAAATTCATAAATTTTATTTATCTGGATAGAGGATTCATTGAAGAATCCAATGGTATCAATTCTATCCATTAATTTGCATTTAATGACATGGTTTAACCCTCTTGAAGGCAGACAAAACTTTCATTCTGCAATGAAAGGGGCTCTCGGCCTATTTTTTAGGCCCTTGATCGAGGTATCTAAAATGCCTTGATCAAGGGTTTAATAAGACATCGATCGAGGGTTTTAACTAGACCTCAATCGAGGTATTTTAAAACCCTCGATTGACCAAATTGCTCGATCGAGGGCCTAAAAAAAGGTTGCGGGCCTTTTTTTTATTTTTTTCAAAAGCTAGATCGAACTTTTCAAAAGCTAGATTGAGCTTTCAAAAGCTAGATTGAGCTTTTGAAAAGCTAGATCGAGGTTTTGTTTCAACCCTCGATCGAGGTATTTAAAAACCCTCGATCAAGGTATTTTTAAGCCCTCGATCGAGGTATTTTAAAAGCCTCGATCAAGGCATTGAAAATACCTCGATCGAGGGTATGAAAAACAAATTTTTTGGGTTCCGCTTGCCAAAAATTATGAACCAGCTTCATGGATTCACCCGATGATGATTAATATGATGATGATAAAGAAGATGAGGACGATGATGGCGATGATGATGATGATGATGATGAAGATGATGATGATGATGACGAGATCATGATGATGATGATGATAATGAATATGATGATGATGATGATGTTGATGATGATGATGAAGTTGATGATGATGATGATGATGATGGAGATGATGACAATGATGATGATGATGAAGAGCATGAATATGATGGTGATGATGACGACAATGATGATGATGAATATGATCATATTCATGGTATTCACCATCATATTCATGGTCATAACCATCATCTTCATGGTCTCCGCCATCATCTTCATGGACTTCATCATCATCATCATATCTATCATCATCATCATCATCATCACCATCATCATCTTCGTCATCATCATCATAATCATCATCATCATCATCCTCATCTTCATCATCATCATCATCATCGTTGTCATCATATTCATATTCATCATCATCATCATCATCTTCTTCATCATCATCATCATCATCATCGTCGTCATTGTCATCGTCATCACCATCATCTTCATCTTCATCATCATCACCCTCTTCATCATCATCCATCTTCATCATAATCATCATCATCATCATCATCATATTCATCATCTTCTTCATCATCATCATCATCGTCATCATCACCATCTTATCATCATCCATCATCTTCATTATCATCATAATCATCATCTTCATCATCACCTTCATCATCATCATCGTCATCACCATCTTCCTCATCATCATCTTCATCATCACCCTCTTCCCCATCGTCATCTTCATCATCACCCTCTTCCTTATCATCATCTTCTTCCTCATCATCATCATCTTTGTCATCATCATCATCATAATCATCATCATCATCATCATCCTAATCATCATCATCATCATCATCATCATCATCATCGTCGTCATCAACATATTCATCATCATCATCATCATCATCATGAAGACGATGAAGATGATGGTGGTGATGATGATGATGATGATGATGTTGATGTTGATGATGAATATCATGATGAAGATGTTGATGATGATGATGGTGATGAGGAGGAGGAGGAGGAGGAGGAGGAGGATCATATTCATCATCATCATCATCATCATCTTCATCTTTGTACTCATCTTCATCATCATCCATCATCTTCATCATTATCTTCATCATCATCATCATCATCATCATAATCATCCATCTTCATGATGATGATGATGATGATGATGATGATGAAGAAGAAGATAATGATGATGATGATGATAATCATGATGATGAAGATGTTGATGACAATGATGATGATGATGATGATGATGATGATGGTGATGGTGATGGTGATGATGATGATGATGATGATGATGATGATGAGGGTGATGAGGATGACGACGACGACGATGATGATGATGATGATGATGATGATGAAGATGACAAAGATGAGGATGATGATGATGATGATGAATATGATGATAATGAATATGAAGATGATGACGAAGAATATGATGATGATGATGATAAAGATGAATACCATGATCATCATTGCTGTCATCGTCAGCATCATCTTCATCATCATCATCTTCATCATCATCATCATCATATTCATAGTCGTCATCATCATCATCATCATATTCATAGTCGTCATCATCATCATCCTCATCTTCATCATCATTGTCATCTCCATCTTCCTCGTCAACATCTCCATCATCATCATCTTCATCATCATCTTTGTCATCGTCATTGCCATCATCTTCATCATCATCATCATCATCATCATCATCATCATCTTCGTCATCATGATCATGATCATCATAATCGTCATCATCACCATCTTATTATCATCCATCATATTCATTATCGTCATCATCATCATCATCATCATCATCATCGTCGTCATCATCATATTCATGGTCTTCAACATCATCTTCATCATCATCATCATCATCGTCGTCGTCATCGTCATCGTCATCATCATCTCACACTAGTAATGATTCAACAAAATTAAAGAAGCTCCTTATATCCAAAATTAGAGAAGCTCCTTATGATGATGAAGACTATGAAGACGATGATGATGATGTTGTTGATGTTGATGATGAAGATCATGATGAAGATGATGATGATGTTGAAATATTGTAACTTCTAAGAGTATTATATTTGTACTTTATTAGTCCAGAGATGTTCCATTCCTCCGAGGAGACCCTATTGTATATCTAGAGAGGTTTATTCCTCCGAGAGATTGTGGTAACTAGGGTTATTAGATCTCCCTTGTGAGGTCAGCCCCGAGTTAGCTGTTTAGGGGTTATTAGTCTCTCTTAGGAGAGGTCGGCCCCATTAGGGTGAAAATTCAGTTAGAACATGAGTATAAATAGAGGAGGTGTGTTCCTCATTTAGCTCATTCATTCACTCACTTGTGATTGGCACATAGGAGAGAGAGAGATCTGCATAGGAGGAGAAGGAGTTCTTGTTTGGGTACTACATCTTGTATTGGTTGATTATCTATATTGAGGAAAGATTTGATGGGTTTTCTACCCCATGAGGGTTTCCCAGGGTAAATCTTTATCTATATTGTGATTGTGTTTCTTTCAGTGATCTTACTTGTGAAATTAGGCTAAACTTAACATGGTATCAGAGCTGGCCTGAATATGACATCTTTCACAAGGTGAAAATACCTCTCTCTCCTCCTCTGGTGAAAATTAGGGTTTTTGCAAAAGTTGGAATTTTTGGGATCTGAGTACATGGCTGGATAGCCCTCCTCAAAATCGAAGTTTTGATCCCTAGATCGAACTTTATGAGTGGGTAAAACCCCGGGCTTTGTCAAACCCTAGTTTGACTTCTGGACTAGAAAACTAGAAAACAAGTGAACCAAAAAAACTGTGCACCTATGCACCAGTAAACCAGAAAAGCTACGAACCTGTGCACCAGTAAACCAAAAAGGTGAATACCAAAAAACTAGAAATTCCGTTGCAGGTCCGGAAGGTGAAAAGTTGAAGTTTCTTGAAGCTGAGCACACTAGTAATCTCAATTCAATCAAGCTCATCTCCTGGTAAGTATTATTCTAACTTTTGAGAAATTTCATTCTTTGTGACCTCCTGGATAAGATGGCTCCAATCACTAAGCTTGAAGACAAGCTAGAGGGTATAGAGAATTTTCGGGCATGGAAATCTAGGATTGATCTCATTCTTGAAGAGAATGATCTTGTCCAATATATCAAAGATGAGATTGCGGAACCTGAAGAAGATGAAGCCAAAGAGAAGTATAAGAAGGACTTGATTAGGGCAAAGAGAATCATTGTTGATTCTATCAAGGACCACTTGATTCCCCAAGTGGCATCCAAGAAGACCCGAAAGGAAATGTATGTTGCCCTAGGCAAAATGTATGAAGGTAGGAATATCAACAGAAAGATGAATTTGAGAACTCAATAGAAGAATACCAAAATGAATAAAGGATAATCTATTCAAGATTATTTCGCAAGGGTTTACTAATTCAAGGAACAACTAGAAGCCATTGGAGACACCCTTGATGAAAATGAACTAGTCATGACTACACTCAATGGTCTCACTAGACCTTGGGAGTCATTCATCCAAACTATGTGTGCAAGAAAAGAAAGTATGAAGTTTGATGTGGTATGGGAGGATTGCATTCAAGAAGAGGCTAGGGTAGCCAATAGAGAAGCCCTACTCAAAGAAGATGACCAAGCTTTGGACACTCACACCAGAAGAAGAAGGAGTCACTTCAACTCCATGAAGAATGGCCATAAGAAATCTCATCCTCCACATAGATTTCAAAAGAAAGAAGGAGTAGGCTCATAAGGAGATCTTTCCTCAGTTAAATGTTTCAGCTGTCACAAACTAGGACACTTTTCTAGAAATTGTCCCTCAAGGAAGAAGAAGAATCTTCACAAAAGACATCATGCACATCTAGCAGAAGATGATAGTGAAGAAGAAGAAGAGGAAAGGCCTAAAAGGAAGCGAGCTAAAGTAGTAGAAGAAGATGGAGAAGAGTATGTTCTATTCTCTGCACTCTCTGGGTCAGTAACACCTGGAGAAGATACATGGCTCATTGATAGTGGTGCTTCAAAGCACATGACAGGACAAAAGAAAACTCTCTCAAATCTAGAAGAAAAGACCTCTCCCCAAAAGGTATCCTTGGGAGATGACTACCAATATCCCATCAAGGGAATTGGTGAAGCAAGCTACAAGCTTGATTTTGGAACTCCACTAAAGATGAAGGAAATTCTTATGTATCAGGTTTGAAGAAGAACTTACTTTCTATCTCAACATTAGATAAGAAAGGTTATAGGGTTGCATTCATAAATGGACAAGTGCTCATGTGGTCCAAAGGAAAATCATTTGAGGATGCAATAGTTATTGGTGAAGAGGAAGGAGGACTATTCAAACTCAAGGGTCATCTGGAAGCTGCCCTTGTTCATGAGGCCACTAGCCCTAGTGAGCTATGGCATAGGAGGATTGCTCACATTAACTACAAAGCATTACCCCATGTGAGCAAGGTAGTTATAGGACTAGCAGATTTGAAAATTGATCATATAGGCGAATGCAAAGGATGTGCGAAAGGGAAGAATATCAAGAACCTATTTCCAAAGAGTGAGACAAAGACTAAGAGTACTTTGGAATTGATTCATTTAGATGTGCGTGGACCAATGCCATCCATATCCTTGAGTGGGTATGAATATCACCTATCTATGAAAAAAAAAAGTTATATACGAATAAATTGAGAATTTGAATTTATTTTTTAAAAGAATATTGTGATGGTAATTCTTAAAACAATTATCTTTCATAATTCATGGACAATTTATTTCAATTATTAATCATTAAAATTTATGAGAATCTTTTTTGTAAATGTTATAATGGGAAAAGGTACATGAACACAATGTAAAAAAATCAACTAAATTCATACCTTAGTGAATTTACTTATAACAATATAACGAAAAGAAAAATATTTAATCATTGAAATTCCAATAAGCTTTTAAATAATTAAAACTTTTATAAAATGTGCATAATTACAATAAGCTTTTAAATAATTGAAACTTTAATAAAATAAGCAAAATTGCAATAAGCTTTTAAATAATTGAAACTTTATTAAAATGTGGATCATTTTTAAATAATTAAAACTTAGTGCAATAAAATATAATAATATTTTGTTGAAAATTATTTTTTATCTATTATATATTTTTAAATTTATAATATTTTTAAAATATATATTTATAATAATTTTATTTATATAATTATAATATTTTTTGTTTTGATTTTTATATAAAAATTTATATATTAAATATATATCTAAAATCTCTCTTATTTTATTTTATGTGATTTCTGTTCCTTTCGCTTAACTTTATTTTTTTATATAACAATTTGATATTAAATATATCCTACCCACAAGACTTAGAATAGATGGTAAAAGATTATAACTATTAACTTAAAATTAAATTAAATCTACATTAAAATCTAAAAAAAAATATAAAACAATAAATAATTTTTAAAAATAATGCATAAATCACACCAAACACAACATAAATGACATGAACCCAACCCAATCCCAATCCAATCAAAAGTAAAGAGTATCTTTCGCAATCTAAACCATTACATTTAGATATTAATATTAATTATAAATAATATTAAATAATGAATAAATCGCATCAACCCAAACGCAACTTAAAGCGTATATTTTCAAAATGCAAACTATTACATTTAGATATTAATATTAATTACAAATATTTAATTTAAATAAGAATATAAATTACAAAATACAATCAAAATAGTGTGCAAACATCATATTTTCTTACGTGGGCCATAAAAGTTATTTGATATGTCTCTAAAAAGATACGCCATCATTTTCAATTGACATGAACGAAGCCGCTGGTTCGAAAAAAGACATGAAGTCGGAGGTTAAAAAATACACAAATTTCGTAGATGGTCGATCAAAAAGTATTTAATAACAAGAGTAACCTTCCATGAAATAAATGAGAAAAAAAACATAGAGAAATAAGGGTAAGTGGATTTCTCTCTTTTGTTTTTATGTATTTATATATTTATATTTGGGTGTATGTTTTTTATTATGAATAAATAAGTACCTTGTTTTCAAAGAAGGCGTGCTAAGGTTGTAAGGCCTAACACAATGTATATCATGCCCAAATGGTGAAGCTTCATAGAAGGACCTTTATTTGTGCATGTGGTAAGCATGTGAACTAAAATACATGCAATTCTCCCAATGGGGAGGGTGAAAGCCGTCAGGTTTTAAAAACAATCCAACACCCTTAACCTTGAAATTTGAAACAATTTGTTTTCCTTGTGATATTTGAAACAAAGCAAATTGGCACATCAATAGAAGGAAAGAAATATTGAGATCATGCGCTCGAGCTATATATGCAAAAGACCAAATAAAAATTTTAAAATGTAGTAAGTGATTCCCATTTATGAGTAGCCAGGTTACATGCCACGATATTCCTTTAATTAAGGGTTGATGTCTATCCTCATGCGAAGGACCCAATTTTTTTGATACATCATTATTAATTCAACCGTGCTTACCCAATTTTTTTGATACATCATTATTAATTCAACCGTGCTTATATATATAGTTTAGTACAATGTTAATAAATCACTACTCCAAGAAAATTTAATCATTCCCGCCCACACCTAATGATACTACCCACACATGATTAGATTTGACTTCACTTATTTGAAGAAAGCCTCAATAAAGCAAAAAACGCCATGTAATACTTTATAAAACAAGTTACTTGACTCAATGTATAATGTATCTCTATTTTATCTTCTAAATGGGTAGTACAATGTTTATGTGAGCATAATCATGGAAAGAGTGGTTTTAATCTTAATACAAATTTATCTTTTACAAGTTTTCACTTTCTATGTAGTGTTATATTTACTATACAAGTTAATTATGTTATATGTTATTTGTAAATAAAAGTATAAAAATTATTTTACTTATTTTATAATTTATTTTAGTAATTGTTTTATATATCAAAACACTTTTGTAATATGGAATACATATGTTAATGTTAATTTTATTGAAATATAAACTAGCAATTGTCTTAGAAGGTGTAAATAAACATCAATAGAAACAAAAAATGGAAAGTACTATGTAAGTGGCAAGTAAGTATGAATCTACTATGATAAAAATCAAGGATGAATTCATAGCCATGTGCACTATATTCCTTTCAATACCCTAGTCTAATTTTATGGATATGACATACATATTCGAAAATGTATTTGTGCATTGAATGGATTGACAAAATAACGTTAACTCACAAATATTAGATTTCATAAATAAGTGTAGGTCAGAAGTACCACATTGAAAGAGGAGTGGGACATCATGCATATTTCTTTGTGACCTTCTCAAATCGCCATGGACTATAAATAGCCATTGACAAAATAACATAACTCATAAACACTCTTCCATAAAATAGCCATAAAACACATATACCATAATGAAAAAGGACTGGGACATTGTGCATATCGCTTTGCATATTGTATCCTAATTACAAGATTCGTTGCATTAACCAAGAAACTTATGAACATTGCTTTGAAAAAGCATAACATTTTTCCTATATTCCAAAGAATCTTAATCCAATTTGGTTTCAAACTCAAATTCCTCTTTAGAATCACAATCAAAGAAGTCCCATCCAACCAAAGGAGATCCAATAATTAATTATTAATCAAACCTTTAATATTCACAATCCTTCAATAGTTATTATCAATTATTAAGCAAACCTTTAATAGTTCAATAATTATTATTCTCTCAATTGGTTTGCTTAGGTGGTTGATTGTTGTGGATTGCAAGTAGGAGGTCACAGGGTCAAGTCCTTCGGCTAGATGCCTTTGTGAATATTGTGGGTCTCACTTGATGTCCTCATAAGACGGGGCATTCAAGATTTGAAGATTGAGAATGGATTGATCTATGTTTTCTTGAAGATTGCTCATATAATATTGAATAGGAATTAAAATTGCAAATATAATTGAGAATGGCTTGGTTTAAGTATATTTTCAAAGAATACCCATCTCCTTTAATAAGTCTTTGTTTCCCAAGTTTGAGAATAACTTTGTGTAGGTGTATTTCAATGACTACCTGTATCATATAACAAGTGTTTGTTTGATATTCTCGAATAGATATTTGTGGTAGCTGTTATGGTGCTTTAGCTAGAATGCCTAGGGAAATCTTCAATTGTAGTAGGTTAATAAAAAATATACTAATGATAGAGTAATGTGACTAATCCATTCTTTATCACATTTATGTTTATATGTTTGGGTTCTCTTCATTTTGTTTCATCTTGGATTTATAAAGACTAATCCATGCTCTATTGAATTTATGTATGTATGTTATGTTCTCTTCGTTGTATTTCATCTTCAATTTCTAACTTTTCTTATTTTCCTTTGACTATTCCATTAAATCAATATTGTTTCCATTTCATTTACCACATTAGGATTTTATATACTCATTATAAATAATGTAACGCCCCCAAAATAATAAACATTTTAATTATTCTGCTGGTAAAAGAATATTGAGAACAATTATTATTTTATTATTTTGACTGAGAAGTCAAAATGAAACAAATTGTATTGAAGATATTATTTTTATTTAATATAATAAAATAAGAGACAAGGGTGGATTTAGCTATTGAAGAGTGTTTGTTGAACTACTTGAGGAAAAAGACAAGTGGAAAATGTTGTTAAAGATGCAGGAGGCATCATCCCCAAATATCAGGTCACCACTCCTAGTTGAGTGCTAAAGAGAAGGAGGCTCATAAATGACCAAGTTCTAGGAAAACTACTATAAAAAGCAGGTCCATGAGAAGCAGGAGGCTAGCATTGGACAGGGATTGAGAAATTGCAATGCAAGAGATGGAGAATTGAGGATTTTTGTTCAGGTAATTCAGCAGATGAGCTTGGGGGTTCTGGAGCTTGACTGCTATAGGATTTTGGTTGGGAGGAACAACAGAGTCACCCTTGTTTTCCCACCATTGGTATCAGGTTTTTATCCTATTTTTGTCATTAATATTGTTGTGGAACTACATTGTTATTTATAATTCTGCATAGTTAGATTTTAATATGTTGTTAGTCAAAGTTCAATAATCCTTAGGAGTTAAGAATTAGTTTATTTTATGAAGTCAGAATTTTATGACAATAGTTCTTACTATGTTTTTCTTTCATTCTTTATACACGCAGATCCTTTAGCAGTTAAATACATAATTAGGATTTATATAATAAGAACCCTGTATATTCAGTTCAGAGAACTAAAATATCAAAATACAGAACTTTGTCGTATATCCACATCTTTTCAGTTTCAAAGGTAGTTCAGTCAGTCGTGTCCTTGAACACAACACCTATGTGAGTCCATCATTTAGTTGGGTTTCAGTTTTTGACCTTTGGGTGAGCTTGATCTTAGAGTTTGTTACTCCTCTGGTTTGTTATTCTTCCAATCATATGGAGAATCTGCTAATGTCTCCTACATTGCAGGTTTATATCACATCCCCGTCATGTTAAAAGCTGCCTAAGTCACTTTTGTGTCCTACTCACTCTTCAAAGATAAAGCCTGTGTCGGCCATTTTGTATTTTACCTTGACTTCATGTGTTAGCTATACTGGTGTCAGTTTGTTTCATCTTGTGTTACTCTTACTCAAAATCAACTCAAACTTGTGAGTGTTCCTCATGTTGAATGATGGAGGATGCATTAAGGCCTCCCTTCCAGCGGACTTCTTCCCATCGACTTCAACTCATTATGCTCTGGGAATGAATTTTAGAGTTTCGGTTAGTACCTTGGGGATTGCAGTCATTAGTGGAAGTTTCCCTCGCTGTTGAATAATGGGAATACATCAATGTCTCTTATTCGATAAGTTCCTCAGGTGTTCGACTTCAAGTCAACTTATTCAGACTTGTTGGAATGTACTAGGTACCTTGGACCCCATTATCATTATCGATGGAAGCCCTCACGTTTGTTAACGGTATACCTCAATGACCGGTAATCAAACGATACCCCCCATGTTCAACTCTAGCTCATTTATTCACATGGTTAGGGTTTGTACCGTGGGTTGTTTTGGATGAAGACCTTGGGACTCTGATAGCATCACCATATTTATGTTATCACCCAAGCTGCGCAAGACTGAGCCACACTCATTTTGGCTCTTCTTGAGACATAAATCGAGCTTATTGTTATGGCTATGATCTCTCATTTTGGACATGGATCCACGATTATATTTTAGTGGCCATGCTATATGTACATCTCCCAGTTATGTATCAGAGATCATGTTGTATCAGACCAAACATCTATATGATTGATCCAGGTGGATATTGGTGGCCACCCACCTTTCCAACTAGCTCAAAATAGTTTTATGGCAATTTTGATATTGTACTATTTTTAGCAGTTGTTCGGGTCCTGAACTTCCGGGGGCATTTTGAGGCCCTAAACGACCTTTTTTGGCAATTTGGGGGGCCAAATGGCTTCCTCCAACATATATTTGGTCCCATTCGAAAGTTGTAAATCTCGAATAGACCTTTCCAACGGGCTACCGAGCTCTCCAAATGGAGATCGTATGCAAAATTTACGACCCCGGGACGTTGATGTACTAACTTACCCAAACAGGGCCCACATGACTTTTGGCGCTTCATCTCTTAGGGTTAGGTTTTTGGATGTCTAGGGTTTTTGACATTCCTGTTTATTGTAAAAGGCCTTGAGAGCCTCATTATAATCTTCTTCTTGTGAAATGAGCGCAGCCGTCACATCTCTTCTCAGACATAAGCCGCCACCATTCCAGCAAGCTTGTTTTTCGCTGCATTTTACAGTTCTAGCTTATTTCCTTATTGAATAGAAAACCAGTTTTACTGTATCTCTGATAATAATCTGTGTTCATTTCGTTCTGCTCATAAAATCCAGATCAGTGGTATCAGAGCAGTCTGCTCCTTGTCGTCTTAATGCATGTCCCCAACGAGGTCAGGGTACAAAGACTTGGGTCTCGAACTTGTTTCTCTTGAGGACAAAAGCTCTCGCACGCCCAAGCGACCTCTCAAGGAAGGAGAAAAGAAATATGACGGGACAGGAGATCCTATCAAAATGTTGCTTGAGGAAGCCCTCACGCAACAGAGGAACGAGATGATGGATAATTTCGCGCAAATCCTTCAGCGACTACCAACAAGCGACGCATCTTCCTCGAGCGGAGGCGCCGCCCCCTTCAAGGTACAAATAAACTTCGATATTCCTATATTTGAAGGACAGATAGACACAGATGCTGTAGATAAGTGGTTGAATCTACTAGAAGGGTATTTTTCTGTCCATAACTTTTCGAATAAAGAAAAGATTACTTTTGCGCTCCTCAAAGCCGTTCCCCATGTCAAAGATTGGTGGGAAACATTCTGCAAGCAAAAGGACACAGAAGAAGCCTCATTATTTTCAATCACGACCACCTAGGAATCCTTCAGGGATGCTATTAAGGAACAATACTACCCTGTTGGAAGTTATGATGACTTGTATACCAAATGGACCACACTGCGACAAGAAAGAGACCAAGTAGTGCCAGAGTTCACAAATATCTTCCATACCTTGTGCACCAAGCTGGGTATCAAAGATTCAGAGCGACATCTGGTGCTCAAGTATCGCGGTGGTTTGCATAGATACATCCAGACCGAAATGGAATTTTTGGACATCTCTTCCTTGGGTGCGACCTACTGATATGCCGTCAAAATCGAGCAGAAGCTCAAACAAAAGATGCAGCAATTTGGGCCTGGGAACCCCTCACAGCAAAAGACAGGAAAGGGTAGCCCCAACCCATAGAATAAAGGATAGAGAAAAGATGGACAGTATCAGGACAACCAGTCCAAGCCGCAAGCAAAGAAGGACACCGAAAAAACAAAGAAAGATACCTGGAAGTGGTGCGACTTCCATAAGAGCCCTTGGCATAACACTACTGATTGCCGCTCAAAGCAGTTGCTGGTGGCCGAAGTGAAAGCATCTGAATCAGATGCGGGTTCTGACTCTGAGTCCGAACCAGAAAGGGGAAGATGGATCATTGACGCGGAACCCAGTGCCACCATTGCTACCACCAAGCTTTAGCCTGATGAACCAGACGAGCCAGAAGAAGGAGAACGCCTCTTCCATTCACAGATGTGGGTAAAAGGCACCCCGCTGCACTTCATCGTTGATAGCGGTAGCCAGAAGAATCTCATCTCAGCAGAGGTCATCAAGCACCTGGCCCTGTCGACAACGCCGCACCCACAACCCTACACCATTGGATGGCTCCGCAAAGGAAGCGATCTCCGCGTCAGCCAACAGTGCCGACTACCATATGGCATCAAGCCCTTCAAGGACGAGGTATTGTGTGATGTTGCTCCTCTCGAAGTTTCAGATGTTCTTTTGGGCCAACCTTATTTATGGAAACGTCATACTATATATGAGTCTAGGCCTCGTGGTGTTATTATTTCTTTGAACAGGAAATTGTACAGGATACCCGAGGCAGTCCCTCCTAGTGCTATTTCTTTGATCTCTTCCAAGCAATGCAGGAAGGTCATCTCTCAGACCGGGAAATTTGTCTTCTTCGTGATTCGCTCTCAGAGTGAAAGAAAGATCAAAGCCACATCCCGGGCCTCCATGACCGATCTATCCACACAACAGAAGCAAGTGGATAAGGTGGTGGAAGGATACTCAGATAACTTCTCCTCTCCGACCGGGGTACCTCTGCACTACCAGGTCAAGCATCCCATCGATCTAACCCTAGGCACACCGCTACCCAATGGGCTAGTCTATCGCCGCTCTCTGTTGGAAAATGAGGAGATCAAGAGGTAGATCCAAGAATTTCTCCACAAGGGGCACATCCATCCCAATTCATCACCTTGTGGGAGCCCAATCGTGCTGGTGCAGAAGAAAGATGGGACCTGGCGACTCTACATTGATTACCAGGCCCTGAATAAAATCACAGTCCATAATCGATACCCGATTCCCCGAATCAATGACCTCCTTGATCAGCTCACCAGAGCCAAAAACTTCAGTAAGATTGATCTAAAGTCTAGCTACCACCAAGTCCCAATAGAACAGACAGATGTATGGAAGACTGCCTTCAAGTCAAAAGAAGGTCTTTTTGAATGGTTGGTCATGCCTTTTGGTTTGACAAATGCTCCAACAAATTTTATGAGGATGATGGATGATATCCTACGACCTTTCACCAACAATTTTGTAGTGGTGTATCTGGATGACATCCTCATTTACAGCAAGACTTGGGAGGAACACTTGCAGCATATTCAGCAGGTTCTGCACACCCTGCGAAAGCACAAACTATATGCAAACTTGAAAAAATGCTCCTTCGGCATGGACAGGGTCCATTACTTAGGCTACATCGTTGATCGACATGGTGTGCATGTGGATCCAACCAAGATCCAGGTCATCCGTGACTGGCCAGCCCCAACCACACTCACTGAACTTCGGAGCTTCTTGGGCCTCGCCAATTTCTATCGCCGGTTCATGCTAGGATTCTCTCATATTGCATGGGCCCTCAGCCAAGTGACCAAGGGTGGTGGTAAGGCAAAATTTGTGTGGGGCTTGTCCCAACAACAAGCCTTCGATGACTTGAAGAAGCGTTTTTACTCATCGTCGGTACTTTCATTACAGAACTTGCAACATCCCGTTGAGATTGAGACAGATGCTTCAGATTATGCTGTGGGTGCCGTTCTCACTCAACATGGCCACCCCATGGCATATCATAGTGAGACACTATCAGATGCTGTCCGCAAGTACCCTACCTACGAAAAAGAAATGTACTCCATTGTACAAGCTTGCCGCCAATGGAGACATTACATTCTTGGGAAGGAGACAGTCATCCACGCTGATCACAAGCCACTACAATTCATGCAGACCCAAGGAAAGTTGCAGAATGACTGCCATCGGAAGTGGTCAACATATTTACAGCAGTTCCACCTCAACATCAAATATAAAACAGGGAGTACCAACCGAGTTGTTGACTGCCTCAGTCGACCTCCAGTCGCGGCACTTACCATGGTGCTAGACTCTTGCAGCCACAAGACCTCCGGATGGCCCCACCTCTATGAGACAGACCCTGACTTCTCCGCCACCTATCAAATGTTGGGCACCAACTCAGTGGTTGCTAATTTCCATCTTCAGGACGGGTTGTTGTGTCGTCTGGGCCATCTCTGCGTTCCATCAAGCGAACGCGCGAAGCTGATTTCGTAAGCTCACTATAGTCGGGTGGCAGGACACTTTGGTGTCGAAAAGACAGTGGCAGTGTTGCAGAAACATTTCTACTGGCCGAAACTTCGACAGGATGTCGATAAGTATATCAGGTCCTACACCGCTTGCGCTATTGCCAAACCGACCACTAAGAAACAGGGCCTATACACCCCTCTGCCTACTCCTAACAGACCGTGGGAATCCATCTCAATGGACTACATGTCGGGCCTCCAATCCACCAAGAGGGGAAACGACTGTATTTTTGTGGTTGTTGATCGCTTTTCCAAGATGGCGATTCTAGCCGCTTGCAAGAAGAACATCACAGTAGAAACCACTGCCAAGCTCTTCTTTGAACGAGTATGGGTACATTTTGGGATCCCACAAACCATTATCTCAGACCGTGACAATCGGTTCCTCAGCTCATTTTGGTCAACCCTCTGGTCACTGCTGGATACCAAGCTCACCAAATCCATTGCCTTCCACCCTTAGACCGATGGACAAACGGAGGTCGTCAACCGGATGGTCGTACATATCCTGCGCATGTACAATTCAACACACCCCCGCACCTGGGATGAGAGTCTCCCCTATGTCCAACATAGCTACAACCGAGCCCTGCATAGCTCAACTAGCCACAGCCCCTTTCAGGTGGGTTTGGGATTCCAACCATTGGGCCCCATGGATGTTGCACTTCCCCATGCGACCACCTCGGCCGACTCATCCCTAGAAGCTGACAAAGCCGCCCGGTTCATTGAACGGATCCAGCATATCCGCCAACAGGTTCAGGATATTCTACAAAAGTCTAATTCCAAGTACAAGCAGCACCATGATCAACATCGGGTGCCACATAAGTTTTAGGAGGGCAACAAAGTTTGGTTGCATTTGCAGAAAGAACGCCTTACAGGGCCCCATTGAAAGCTTATCCCACTCCGTTATGGATCATACACCATCACCAAGGCGGTGGGTGACAATGCTTTTGAGCTCAACATTCCCCCCTTCCTTGCTCTGCATCCAGTCTTCAACGTGGCCCTCCTTCGGCTATATTTCCCACCACTATTAGACACCTCAGAGATAACAGAGAAATTGAAACCAACAGAGCTCAACCATGACTGCCTACAACAAGCATCCAGTGATCATATTGCAGACACACAGATCAAGGGCACTCGACATCAAAGGATCCATCTTTATCGAGTTTTCAAAGCAGGCAGCTCCTGCACCAAGGCAAGTGGCTGACCGGAGGCCAAATTCAGCAGAAATTTCCTCATCTGATGGGGGAACTCAACGCAATGGAGACCATTGCTTCCTAAGGAGGGAGTATTGATCCAGGTGGATATTGGTGGCCACCCACCTTTCCAACTGGCTCAACACAATTTTATGGCAATTTTGATATTGTACTATTTTTAGCAGTTTTTCGGGTCCTAAACTTCCGGGGGCATTTTGAGGCCCTAAACGACCTTTTTTGGCGATTTGGGGGGCCAAATGGCTTCCTCAAGCAAACATTTGTCCCCAATTGAAAGTTGTAAATCTCGGATAGACCTTTCCAACGGGCTACTGAGCGCCCCAAATGGAGATCGTATGCAAAAGTTACGACCCCGGGAAGTTGATGTACTAACTTACCCAAACGGGGCCCACATGACTTTTGGCGCTTCATCTCCTAGGGTTAGGTTTTTGGATGTCTAGGGTTTTTGACATTCCTGTTTATTGTAAAAGGCCTTGAGAGCCTCATTGTAATCTTCTTCTTGCGAAATGAGCGCAGCCGTCACATCTCTTCTCAGAGATAAGCCGCCACCATTCCAGCAAGCTTGTTTTCCGCTGCATTTTACAGTTCTAGCTTATTTCCTTATTGAATAGAAAACCAGTTTTACTTTATCTCTGTTATTTTGTGTTAAGCATCTGATAATAATCTGTATTCATTTCGTTCTGCTTATAAAATCCAGATCAATGATGTCAACATTTTAATTGCTCGCTGACCATGATTGTTGTTTTTAGGTACTTTTGTGACTTGGTTCTACGGTTTCTTACTCTTCCTCTGACTTAGAATTATAATGCATTTCGGCCATTGTTTCCCTCTGACCTCACACATTAGGGGTCATCTTCTATAGGTCAAATCTGCACTTCTCCTTCCATGATCACATTGCTCTGTCGATCACACAAAAGGACACTATGGATGGAAGAGCTAGGTTGACCCTAGATGAGTTATTGCTGAGATCACATTCTTTAGCTGAAAAACATATTTTTCTGCAGTTTTCACTATGTGTGTGTTACTATTGCCACAGTCATCTAGCGTTTTGAACGCTTGTCTTATTGAAGACAACTTGCACACATCCTCCAAAATGTTGTGAATGCTGCTTGTCAATTGCAGAAGTTGCATACTGTGCGCTAGTTTGGTTGTATGAAACCCACACACATCTTAAGATGAAATGAAAAAATATATTAAGATTACGAATTGGGATTAGTTGAAGTTGGTTCCGCAACTTCCCCAACCTCCCAATTCAACAACCTCTCAAATTCAACTGCCAACCTTGTGCCATAAATACAAGGGGAATCCATCAGAGGAGGAAAGGAGAAGGACTATTAACCTATTGTTACACTGGAGGAATTCTTAAGTCTTTGTGAGGAGCAGGAGCCTAGAACTCGATTGCAGAAGTTTCTTGACAGATCAGGTATATATATACTTATTTACATTTTTTTGACAATAAAAGTTGGAAATACCCTTCCCATCCCAATTGAATGTCGATTTGATTGATTGTCTATTTGAGTGAATGTCTGATTGTAATTAATGTTAAATTGTTTTCAATTTCATTATCTATTTGCAATCAAGATACGTTGAGGAAGGTTAACTTGTTTTGCAGGTTCATCTCTGTGGAAGATTGGGCAAAATCTAGGACCAACCATCGTTAAAAATGTGCAAATTTGGGAACCCTAATCCCTTTCCATTCATAGTAATTAATGCAAAACATGAATGTATTTACTTGTCACCCCATGTAAGTTGGTAGTGTCATCTCCCCCACTATAAGGTATTTCTTGCACAACACAATATATATATATATATATATAATCTATTTAAACTAAAACATTTCACCTGTATAATCAGATTCGAACATATTCACCAACAGATAATTAAGCAAGAGAAAAAATTAAAATATGTAAACCTGTTTGAAAATTGCTCATGCGGTGGCTAACTTGTTGACATAACGTCTGATCTAAATCAATCCAAGCCTTGAAGAATCATTGAAAGGACCCCTCAGTTGACCTCCCTGCCATTCTGGGAGTAATCTCCTTCCTCCCAGTCCCCCAAGGAAATAAGGGTTGTGAGAATATACAAACCTTGACTCTCTGATGGAATCTCCCAATTATCAAAGCAGTTATCAACCAAACTCCTATGAACCACACTCAAATGTTAATTTCCATTACGAATTCCATCCATCATTAGGAAGCAAGATATCCTTCTCTCTTCATTCACCATTTCTTAAATAGAAAAATTATTGCATGACATGTGTCCTCTCATGCAGAATTAAATTTTAAGTTATTAATTCCTTTTTATTCATTCTCATGCAACAAGTGTCACTCTCACACATTGGTGCAGCTAAATTCCTTTATTCTCTCCTTGTTGTCTCATTAGTCTAAAATTCCAATCCCTAGATCAGTGGGTGCATGTGGAGTTGGTCTCTATATATTTCCTAATCTAGATTTGCTCCATAATTAATTATTTTTAATATCATTTACATTTTAATCCAATGTATATCTATCCTGAATTTATGGGTGTACTTAATTTCTACCCCAAATATCTATTTTTCTAATATCTCTTAATTTAAAATGCTCTTTCATTCAATTGTTCTAAATTTGAATATGCAACATTTAACATATATTCCTAAATGTTTAAATGAAAGAATGTAAATATTCCATTTCCTGTCATTGTCTAGATACCACTTCTATGGGTCCTTCCGACAAATTCCTTTTCCTTGTGTGGGGAGTACTATGTAGCGATCAGGAATCGTTACCGTGATCTTCCGACTACATTTTCGTGGAGACTAATGGTGGTAGAGGAATAAATTATTCCTTATTGCATGCCCCTTAACACATCATACACGACCAATTCGTTGTGGCCTCGCCTATATGGCACACGCTTCCTCGAGTGAACTGAAACAACTTCCGACATATGCATGGAGTGTTATTTTAGGGTCGAAATTCCATTGTCGTACCACTATGTATATTTCATGTTCTTATGACCCCTTTTATTCCATTGAGAGTCAATCGGTAATTCATTTTACCTGCTACTGCACACACTCAAAGCACACATTAGTAGCACTGCGCCATAAAAATCATATCATCATTTATTTTTATCTTCATTCAATTCTATCTAAGTCAATATCATTCATTCACATCTATGGAATCAAGGGCATCATTCATTACATTCATGCATAACATCATCATATTTCTCAATCAGTCGAGCATATTCATCATTTGCTAGTCAATCAACATTTTTCACTCAATAATAATTAAATCATAACATATTGTTCATGTTTTATTCAACCGGGTCACTTCAATATCAGTTCCCTCAATGGTGTAATCAATCCATGTACTAAGGCGGGCGTTACAGGGGGTTTCTTAAAATTTTCCCTGGTTCTGTTTAAGATTTGGGTCGATGAGGCCAAGCTCTTTTTTTGATCCCCTATGTCTTATTATGTTTCAATTTCAAACCTTATGGGACCAATTTTTCTATTTAGGCACTAGGGGAAACTATGGTTCTTGACCCCTAGAGGCCTGCAAATAGTTGTAAATCTTCTTTTTTAAAATAAAGTAATATAATGTTGCTTCTTACATTAAAAAAAAGCTATTCATTAGTTTGATTAACTATTAATTTTTTTTATTTATGATACGAAAAATGTCTGTGTTAGAATGCAATCATTTTTTGTTGTGAGGTTTAAATTATAAGATATTGACAAATCCATAACAAATTTATCCTAAACATTCAACAATGGAATATTTTCATGATTATTTCAAGGCTTTTGAAAGGAGGAAAGCATTTATTTTATTCGAAATTATCATAACATATGATTTTGAGTAAAGTGTGTTAAATTTGGTTATATATATATGGGAAAAATATACCAAAAACATCCCAAATATTAATGAGGAATACCACATCTTGACTTGATAGAAAAAAAATTATACTAAACATCATTCTATACTATAAATATGACTAAGTTAGAATTAATACCAAACCATCATATAAACCTAAAATAAATATCCAAACATTATCCTATAACTAATTTACTAAAAAATCATAAATATATTTACATAAAGGAATGTATCCCATATGATAGGTATAGTGGCCACCATCATTTTTCAATCAATAGATTTTAGCAACCAATCCTCAAGTAAGTAAAGTTAAGTATTTTTAAAGATTGCATACGGTGAGGCCTCTTTGCATTTACTTTTACAAAATAGAAGGAAGAAAAAAAACAAGATTGATAAAAGCGAAGATTAAGTTCCTACTTTATACATTAAAATAGTAATATGTGTCATGTAGCAAATATTGGTATGACTATACTAAATGAACTTCCAACTTCATTTCATTCTTATCATAGAAAACTAAAAAAATTTCAATACATTATATTGTGTTTTTTGTTGTTTTGAGATTATGGCCATTTTGATGCATATTAAACCTCAAGCATTGGAGTTAAGATATAACAATAAATCATTGTGTGTGTGTGTCAAAAATCCATTGACTAGTAAATAATTAAGATGGAAATTGTAAGAATGGGCTAAGAGGTAAGAATCAAGAGGTAAAATAATTAGCATTTGAAGAATGAGGTAAGAATTACCGATACCTCCCTCAACTACAGTTGGATGCACGAAAGTTTGACCCACATCTTCTTCTTGTTGTCTTCTGAATGCTTGTTGTCATCTTCTCATTCTTTTTTTGGTCCTTTCTCATATTTCATCTTCGTTAATTTTATCATGATCATGTTTACTGCTTCGACGTTTCTTGTTTCCCATGCATATTGATTTTAATAAAAAAATAAAATGTTTGATTTCCTTTGAAACAATATATATATATCACTTTGTGGAAAATTTTAAAAACAATTTACATCATGATCAATTAAGAGGCTTGTAATGGTAAACAAAATTGTAACATATATTTTGTGTTTTATATAACTAGTTTGGTTGGTGGGTTTACTAAATGTTGGGTTGATGGTAAGCGATTCATTATTTTTTTTAAAGGCAAGAAAATACCCAAAGGGAAGCATGTTTAAAATAGTTTGATCTAGCTATTACCCATGAGAATTTGTAAAAAAATGAAAATTTGCAAAAAGTAGCTCAATTAAAGGATTTTTAAGACCTTGATCGAGGACTTTAAAAACATGCCTTCAACCCCATTTTTCTACATATTTAATTTTATTGGCCTCTTTGAAATGCATAAACCCTATCATTAATTGCACCTTAGATGGAGAACTTGATGCCGGTGGATTCACCAATGAATTGTTTATGTACTGGCATATAATTTATGCATTGTTTTAAGTTTATTTTAAAACTAACACTTAAAAACCACAACTCCGAAGTAACTCAAATAAATATCAACAACATAAAAAATACACACCAAAAAATTAAAAAAATATATTTACACAGACATTGACACATCCTCCTCAAAAGGGTATTTCTAGTTTTTAAATTTTGTAAGTGATCAAAAAAAAGTTGATGTGCACACAAATGTGTATAAAATGCGATTCAAATTTTAATGGCTAGTTTCAAAAATTAATAAGAACCTAATTTTTCAAAATAAATTTAAAACATTATGTCACCCAAATGCATTTTTTGTAGATTATGTGTGTGTGTGCCCACGCATAAGCCACTAGTTAATTTTTTATTAAATTTCCAAGGACTATTATGATAGAAAATAAAGTGTGTGACCTTTACTATAATATTTCAGGATAAATGTTTGAATAATCTTTGATTTCAACCCCCTCTCTCATATAATTGGTATGAAAAAATGAGAAAGCTATCAAGTGTACTGTTTATAAGAAAGTTAAAGAAGATAGATTGAGACGATCATTGTGTAATTCATCTATTTTTGTTATAAACATCCTATTTTTTTCTTACCATTCACCTTCTCTATTACTGAACATTGTTATTTTATCACTATTCACAAGTTATTCCTCATGTAGCTTATGAAGTGTTCTTCTTGATAACTTACTCTCTAGATTATAGATAATAATTAATAAATTTCAAATGATCGAATTCATCTAAAACATATACATATAGACAATGACGATCATATAAAATATTGATATGGCCATTGATGACTAGAAATAACATAGATACATCTTAACTCCAAATCTAGAGGGACCGAATTTCTTGAAGTGCAAATCTTTCTTCAAATTTTGCATTCAAAATTTTCTTTTGCACTTCTAAGGCTTTGATCCCTCTCAATACTTCATTAATGGTAAACTAAAATGATACAATTAATACATGACATGAACTTGAACTTAATTTTTTGTTACACTTATAACTTATAATAAATTAAAATGGTAAATGTTTACTTGCTTTTAAAAACAATCATTATAATATTCTTTATAATGTGTAACATGTAACTTAACCCATTTTGAAATTTATTATCATGTCTTGAAACAATCCATGCTTATTTTGAAGGTTTGTTAGAAAATATTTTGTTAGGTTTTAAAGTTTTTATATTTTTTTCACAACTTAGAAATGTTTTTAAAAATATTATTAAATAAAGATTAAATGTGTATGGAAATTTAGTTAAAATGTCATCATGTGAGCAATCAATGATACGTATCGTTCCTTTAGAAGAATTTGAGTTTGAGTTGATTTGCAACGTTGAAATTGGATTCATACCCATACAATTAGATTTTACTAATGTATGATTGATTAATATTTATGAGTAAATATTTAATATTTGGAAAATGTTTAATCACTAAACCTTTAGGATGGATTAGTTAATGTTTGTTCTATCACGTACTCAGATTTTAATGACATCAAAACTTTTAAATGATTTATAGTGTTTTAATTAGCTGTTGTCTATAGGTTTAATTAAAATTTATCATCTAAATATTAGAAAAGTATCGATAGTTTTTTAATGGGAGTTGTTTTATCATTGAATTTTTTCGTTTAGACTGGTGTGCTTGCGCTTATTTCTTTTATGTGCGATTGCATGAAGACTTGAAGTATCATATTGCTCACTTGACATGAAGGTAAATGGCAAATATACAAGCATCAACAATTCACCTAGCTGCTCCAAAGGCAGCGGCCAAGAAACTAGCAGATGTTGTTAAGCGTGATGCACCAAAGAGGTCTTATACCAGAATGACGGCCAAGCCGGCAACTCTGAAGGACGCAAAGAAGCCTATACCCAGGAAGGCCGTAAAATAAAGTGAAGAAGCTTGTCGGTGGGACTTGGAATCTAATATATTTTGACCTGTTCCATTGGAAATCCTTCCTTGAGGTACCGTTTCAGACAGGCCTGGTTTTTGCTTCTTCAAATTCCTCATGGGGGGAGGTGTACTCATCTATTTCCATTATCTCTTCCGATTATGGAGCCCGGGAAGTTTTAGATAGGTTTCATATTTTTATTAAACTTCCCTCCAGGAAGTCGATTTTGGTTTGGGTTCATGCTTTTGATTCAGTGGAGTCACTTAAAGTCGTTCTAGAGTGAAGGGAGGGTATTCCTAGAACATCATTTTACCTCCTTCACGAGGGTAAAGTTTTGCAGGAAGATTCAAGCCTGATAGACTATCAGATCTCCAAGAACTCATCTATTTACCAAATGTGATAGCGAACAGAATGAACAGCGAAGGGAATGAGCATAGTTTATTCAACTATGCAAGAATTTGTGTGGAGATAGACCTCAACAAAGGTCTCCTAGATAGTTTACAGCTGAAACATAAATCCTTCACCTGGATCTAGAGTCTGGACTATGAAAATACTGCTTTTAGGTGTAGATGTTGTCACATGACAGGGCATCTCCAAGACTCATGCCCCCTTTCTAAAATGTTTCAAAAGAAGAAAAAGGGGTCGAACACAAATCGTAAAAGTTGGCACGCAAACTATGTTCCACCTCTAGAAGAGGAGGAGGGGGATGGATAAGAGCAGCAGGAATTATAGAAAAATGAGGAAGATTTGACGAAATATGAATCACTGGATGCACAGACACTGGGACAAAAGAACTGTGGTGAGGAAACACAAACAAATGTTGAGATCCCTACGGATGCTTCTGTAAGTGGACTAAAGCGTGCACATGAATCAGAAAGTTCAGATTCTGATAAGGATCGAGATTCTGTGAAGCAACTAACTAGAGGATGCGGCAAGAAAGCAATTGATTGTAGCTGTGCCACTTCCGGGAGGATGGACGGAAGTGAAAACAAAGAAGAAAGGGAAAAGAGGGAAATTAGAGGAATATTTCAAATCTTGACATCTTTGTACAGTGATGTTTTTTACTTGTTTTTATTTTATTTTTTCAGACCGATGGTCTATTTTTTAACTATGTGCTATCACACATAGCTTTTACTCGAATACTTTTGCATCTCCAAAATGTAATTTTGTTCACCTCTACTAAAATAAAATCACTTTTTTTTTCCAAGGAAAAAAAAACAATTCACACAAAATATTTAAAGAAATGAAATAAAATCAATTTTTATGAAAGTTATAACTCACACAAAATATTTAAAGAAATGAAATAAAATCAATTTTTATGAAAGTTATAAATAGGTATATACTTGTTGTTTTGTAGTCTTTTTATTTAAATTTAATTTTTCAAAATTAATTTAATTATTTGATAAATATGATTTAAATTAAATAAAAATTATAAAATTATAATCTAAAATCAATGAAAAGATAAAATATTTACTTTCAAATATTTTTAAAAACAATTATTGTTTTCATAAATTTTATTTAATATACAATATTAAAACAATTATTAATTTTTATAAATTTTATTTAATATACAATATTTTTAGAAACATTGGAAAACATGGTTGCACAAAAAAAATTATTCTAAGTGAAAAAAAAAATCAAAAAACGATTAACTCGAGGCAGGTATATAAATTAATTTACACTAAAAACACAAACATTACGCAACTCATAACATTTTCGCAACCCTAAACAAAGACCTTGGAAAAGCTACTTCCATGTCCAATACAAAATACACGGGAAGTGGCTCTGCAGGCCACATCTTTCAGCCACTATTTGGCAACGGTTTCTACCACAAAACTCATATTTCCACATACTGCACTCAAATGTGAAGTCCTTTTTCAGCTGGGCAATGCATTGAAGGCGCGGTGTTGGAATAGCCCAGAGTGTATGAGCCTTGGGTACTGTGAGTCCATTAGACCTTTCAGTCATATCCAGTTCTCGATTTTTTCCATTCATGTCATCCAAGGGAAGACTCCAATTGAAGCAGTGCAAGAGCTGCGCCACCGCAAACTCTGCGACAAGCGTTCCCAATTTCTCTCCGGGGCACCTTCGCCTGCCTGCTCCGAAAGTAAGCCTCCCAAACTCTTGATCTCTGTTTGCATCTCTTTCCATGAATCTGTCCGGCTTGAAAATTTCGGCGTCCTGCCACGACTTTGGGTCCCTCCCAATCGCCCATAGATTAACGAGAACGCGAGTATTATGGGGGATTTCATAGCCCAATACATTGCAGGACTCACCAGGGAAGTAGCGAATCAAAAAAGGCGTCACTGGGTAGAGTCTAGACGTTTCTTTCATCATAGCTTGTAAATAAGATCATCAATCAACTCACATGCACTACCTATGGTAATAAGATCATCAACATATAAATATATCAAGCCAGCATTTCCCTCTTTATCTTTCTTAACATAAAGGTTAGAATCACTTTTACTTTTCATAAAACCTTTCTGATTAAAGAAAGAATTGATATTTATATACCATGAGCTAGGGGCTTGTTTCAAACCATAGATAGCTTTCTTTAATCTGCAAACAATATGCTCTTGTCCTTTCCTTAGAAATCTCCTAGGCTAAACCAAATACACTTCCTCCTTTAGCTCACCATTCAAGAAAGCATATTTAACATCTACTTGATGTATTTTCCATTTATGTTTTATAGGCAATGCAAAAAAGTACTCTAATTGTATTCAACATAGCTACATGGGAAAATGTATCTTCAAAATGAACTCCTTCTTAATTTTTTTGAATAACATTTTGCGACTAGTCTTTCCTTATATTTATCAATACTACCATAAACTTTAAACATAGATTTGAACAACCATTTAGATCTTGTGGGAACTTTATTCTCAGGAAATTCTATTAATTCCCAAGTTTGATTTTTCATTATTGAGTTATATTCTTCATTCATTCTTTCTTATCCTTGTCTTGTTCAAAATTCAATGGTTCTATGGTATTCGTTATATGAGTCATTAAGACATAATCTTTATACCTTGTAGGAAGATGATTTTGTCGAGTTGAACTTCTTGGTACTATAGTACTTGTTGGAGTTCCATCCATGATTCTTCTGCTTTATGTTGTATCTTCATCAAAATGATGTATCATGACTGCTTGAAGTGTGCATATTGCTTTCACCTTGTTCTTGAACCTGTTCATGTACCTGTTCCCGATCCTAATGAACAATTGCATCTATTTTGATATTTACAATACCTTTCGAATGCTCCATAAATATATTCACCCTCTTTATCAGATCTGATGATTTTAATGCATTTTCCTGTGTATTTTTCAACCATAGTTCTAAATTCCTTAAAGTATTCAAATACATCACCTTTTCTTCTTATAAAATTGACCCAAGTATACCTAGATCTATCATCAACAAAGATGAGAAAATACCATCCACCACCAAGAGATCTAGTATGCATAGGTTCACATACATTAGTGTGAATTAATTCAAGCAATTCAGTTTGTCTTTTCTCGTTATGTATAGAGAATTTCTCCTTGTGTTGTTTCCCAAGTGCACATGCTTTAAATTCAATATGATCAATTTTTATAACAGGAAGGCCTTCAACCATTGATTTATTTTGCATCAACATTAAATCATTGTGGCTAATATTCCCATACCCTTGATGCCATATTTCTTCATTTGTCATAGTAGTGGATGCCAATGCTTGATGGTTTCTCTTAGTCACATCCAGTTTATATAATCATCCAGTTCTGGAACCTATAGCAACAATCTTGTAATGATCTCGAATGTAATTAATAAGACACTAATACTTACCAAATTCCACTTTTAAATCATTATCAATAATAGTAGAAATTGATATTAGATTATTTTTTATGCCAGGAACATACATCACATTATGAATCTATTTCACGTGTCCATCACGTAAGTTCACAGATATTACTCCATAACCTTGAACTTTATGTGACCTGTTATCATCTAAATAAATTTTTGTGTCATCAATCCTCTCATGATATTCATCATACCATTCATTATTACATGACATATAGGCTGAGGCACCATAGTCAATGAACCAGGCATTCTCATCATTCATTTCAGTAGATAATACAACTTCATAAATGAACAACATAAGATTTTTAAATCCATGAATGTCTAAGGTGTCCTTATGTGCATAATTTCTATTGTGTTTTTTGTATCTTTGTCTCAATTCATGATTCTTTCTTTTAAAACAATGTCTAGCAAAGTGGTCTAGTTTTCCACAATAATTACATTCAACACTTCTACTAGCATAAGACTCAGATTGTGCCATACCTTTTTGCTTTGCATGAAACTTGCCTCTAGTTCTATTCCACGGATTACCTTTGTGTGAATGTCTCCCTTTTGAAATCATTTCCAAATCTGAACCGTGACTATCCAGATTAAAATTCTCCATCCTCTTGTAGAAGAATTCCACTAAGCTCTTCAAAACTAGGAGGCTTTGGTCTTGCTGCAAGTGCTGAAATGAAAACTTTATAGTCTTGCACTAAACCTTTCAATGTGATGGTTACTAAATCAACTTTATAGTCTTGCACTAAACCTTTCACTGTGATGGTTACTAAATCAGTTCTAGATACATGTTCCCCAATATCACCCAACTTATCACTTAAATCTTTGATGCAGGAAATAAACTTAGTTATCGTTTCATTTGCTTCCATTTTAATAGACAACAAATTAGTCTTCGGAAATAAAATATGATTCGCATTTGTAGTGTCATACAAATATTTGAGTATGTCCCACGTCTCTTTATATGACTTACAATCTCTTATATGAGGAATTATGTTGTCTTCGACTAACATGCATAGCATCACATTATATTTCATTTCCTGCTTATCCCAATATGGAATGAATGTAGCAATTGTGGGTTTGACCTCATTTCCATTCACAATTGTCCACAAATTATAAGTTTCAAGCATGCTTATCACCTTAAACTTCCAGTTAACATAATTTTCTCCATCCAATTTAGTGGATTCATTTAAATATGAATAGACAAGGGGATTTGGAATTTTCCTCAAAACTGGATATAGCAGCAAGAGAAAGAGAAAATAAATTTACCTCCTTTCACCAGTAGTTGCCTGACAATTTTCAAGCAACCCCTTTACAAGTTGCTCGATTTGATAGAAACTCACTTGAATCTACGCCTCAGTTATGTGCAGAAACAAAATTTGATGGATGTCTCACCCTATGCATCCACTGCTTGCGACAGGGGATCGTGACAAACTAAAAATGTGTGAGCGATTGTTGAATGTCACACCCTACACTCTCAGGGAATTGCGAAAGTGTCTCGTTCTAGGCTCTCAGTAACTACGACAGTCTCGAGCTTCTTTCTCATAGCAGAGTCAACAACACCACGTTCCATGAGCAGTTCACAGTAGCAGAGTCTCTCCACAATTAGAAGCGGCTCCTCCTCTACACAAGCTTGCTTGGAAGTCTTGGCTTGCACCCTTTCTTAAACAATTGTGGCTCCCTTTGACAGCAGTGGCTCCTTGCTGGAAATATTGTATTTATGAGATGATAGTGTATCTGATATGTGCCAGCTCTGTCAGACTCCCAGTCAATCATTTTGTTAGTCTGCAATGTCAGACAGTCAGTCTGTTTGCAGCCAATCCGGCTCACGGCAAGTTAGTATTTAAGTAGCCGCATTTGTATCCCGCAAGATCAGATTTTATTAGGTAGAAATTAATTGCAATGTTTATGGCAACCCTGTAACTTCTAGGTGAAGCTAAACCTAAGTTTGTGTATAAATGAAAATCTCTCACAGAAGATTAGATAGAGATAGAGATAAGAGATGTGTGAAGAGAAGAAGAAAAGATCCGTGAAGTGTTTCAAGAGCCCAAGCTCTGTGTAAGAAGTGAAAGTTTGAAGTAAATCTCATCTCTCTGTAAGTGCGACAAAGTTACTCTATTTTACAATGAAAATATATAAATCTATAATTTTATGAATTCATTCTCAAGAATGTTGGTTTATGCATGTCGCGCATCTATTTCATATTGACCTATGTAAATTTTGCTTACATTTATGGTCTATAAATCAAATCAATATTTCTAAGTATTTCACTGTGGTGAAAGTTCTATTTTAACAAGGAGTAACTACACAGTAAGTTTCACTTAGATGTTTCGGTTCTCATGTTTTAAGAAGAAATGTTTTAAGATAAAGTTTATTTAAGTTTGGGTTATGCGAATTTAACCGCGTAGTTAATCTTGTAAATTTAAAAGAGTGTGCAAAAGTAAATATTGTGTGAAGTGCGAAGTTCATACAAAGTCAAGTTCCGCGCAGCTAAAGAACAACGCATTTATGCTAAGTTCAATTGCGCAATAAAAGTGGAATCGCGCAGTTAATATCCACGTAGTAAATAGGTGAACTGCATAGTTAATTTGTGAAGTAAAGTGTTCGAAAATATTTAGGGAAGAAAATTTGAAGCAAAGTATTTGCTAGGACCTGCGCAGTTCTAAAGCAAAGCAAAGAAAATATTGATCTACTGCGCAGTTAATTTTTAATTGATTGGGCAGTGTGCCTTTTCCCTTGATCTGGTATCAGAACTTGGTTTACGGAAAGTAAGAATTGTATTTACAAAAGGGAAAAGTGATTAAGAATGGCTTCCACTTCTAGTAATTTGCAAACTCCAATGTTTTCTGGTAAAAGTTATGAATATTGGTCTCTAACTATGAAAGCTTTGTTTAGAGGTCAAGATGTATGGGAAATAGTCCAGCATGGCTATACAGAACTAGTAGATCTAGTAGCATACAATAATCTCACACAAGCTGAGAAGGATGTCTTGACGGAACAGAGAAATAAAGATGGAAGGGAATTGTTCCACATACATCAAGAGACACATGAATCAATACTCCCAAGAGCAGCAGCAGCACAGTCAGCTAAGGAAGCGTGGGACACACTGGAAACTTCCTATCAAGGTTTGAACAAGGTAAAGATTGCCAAACTTCAAATTCTTAGAAGACATTTTTAATCTCTGTCAATGAAAGATACAGAGTCAGTAGACTCATTCTATACTCATGTTATTGGTCTGGTTAATCAAATAAAGTCTCATGGAGAAAATCTAGGTGACCAAAGAGTTGTTGAAAAGGTTCTTAGAGTTCTTCCAAAGAAATTTGAATCTTTAGTTGTGACCCTAGAGGAAATCAAAGATCTGTCCACATTTACAGTTGATGAGTTGCAAGCCTCACTTCTCAATCATGAACATAGAATCAACAGTGTAGATACATCACTGGAAGGTGCATTCACAGCACAGTCATCCATAAGTCGTGGAAGAGGCAGAGGAAGATCAAACTCTAGAGGTAGAGGAAGAAGTTATTTCAGAGGAGGTCGCAACAGCAGTCCTGCACATGTCGTAGAAAGAGGTCAGAATTAGAGCCCCAGTCATCCAAATGGACAAAGGTATTACAAATCAAAAATTCAATGTCATTACTGTAAGAAGTATGGACACTTCACATATGAATCCAAGAAGAAGCAGTATGACCAAGGAAAGCAAGGCCAAACATAGTCGAGCAACAACAACAATCCGAACAACTCACTGTTCTTAGCATGTGCATCTCCACTTGAATGCAATGTTGTCCAAGAAAGACCAAATGGCATATGGTACTTAGACTCAGGCTATAGCAATCACATGACTGGTAATTTAAATCTATTTTCTAGTCTAGATAAATCAATTCAAATTGATGTCACGCTTGGAAATAATTTTCAAGTCACTGTTTTGGTAGGGGTACTGTTGATATTCTAACCAAACAGGGGGAGCAGAAATATATGTCTGATGTTTATTATGTTCAAGGTTTGAAGCATAATTTGATGAGCACTGGACAACTGATGGAAAAAGGTTACAGAATCCATATGATATGAAAGCATTGTCTGATCAAAGACATATATCCGAGCAATCAGTTGATAGCCGAAGTGCAGATGACAAGCAATCGCTTGTTTCCTTTGAGGATAAGGCCAATCATAAAAGGAAAATCAACTCAATTTGTCCATACAAGTTAGAATGAAAATTTTGGAACTGCATTCAATGCAGAGAGCAAAAGAGCAGACATTCACTGCACAAAGGAAGAAAAAGACAGCACAATGCAAGCTGCGTTTCAAACAGAAATTCGGGATGAATCCTGGTTATGGCACTTCAGATTTGGACATCTAAATTTTGGTGGGCTGAAGCTACTGCATATGAAGGACATGGTGAAAGCATTGCCATTGATTGAAAATCTAGAGAGAATTTGTGAAGGATGTATCTTTGGAAAACAACATAGAGAGACTTTTCCAATCGGAAAGTCATACAGAGCTCGCACACCACTTGAAATTGTGCACTCTGGTATTTGTGGACTGATGCAAACACCGTCCATGGGAGGATGCACTTATCTTCTCACATTTATTGATGATTTCACAAGAAAAACTTGGTTTTATTTTATAAAACATAAATCTGATGCATTTAGTTGTTTTCAGCAGTTCAAGGCACTTGTGGAGAAGCAAAGTGGTTACAACATCAATATGTTAAGAACATACAGAAGTGGTGAGAATGTTTCAAATGATGTCTTGAATTTTTGTAAAAATCATGGCATATAGAAGCAATTCACTGCGTGGTATACACCGCAGCAGAATGGTATCGCAGAAAGGAAGAACAAAACCATTATGGAGATGGCATGCAGTATGTTGGAAACCATGCATCTGTCAAATGAATATTGTGCTGAGGAAGTGGCAACTATTGTTTACATCATGAATCGATGTCCGACGAAGAGTGTGAAGAACAAAGTTCCACAATAAGCATGGACAGGTATGAAACATAGTGTTTCACATTTAAAATTTTTTGGTTGTGTAGCATATGCACATGTTCCAGCTCAGCTAAGAAGGAAATTAGACAATAAAGGACATAAATGCATTTTTATTGGGTATTCTGAAGACACAAAAGCATACAAGTTATATAACCCTATCAAAAGAAAATTTATTATCAGTCGAGATGTTCAATTTATGGAAAATGAAGCATGGGATGGAACTGTAGAGAAGAATGTGAAAATCATGTCACATGTTGAACATGATGACAGCACAGAAGATATGGTTGAGACTCCGCATGTAAATCAGAACTGCGTAGTTCTGTCTACCCCCAGGACTGCGTAGCATGTTTCAGCACAAGCAACTATGACACAAGTCGCAGCTCAAGCAACTCTGACAACCACACCAAGTGCACAACAAACTCGATCAAGTAGTTTGCGCAGCTCGTGTAGTTCGACACCAACAACTCCAACAAAGACAAGAACTCTACGCGAGATATATGAGACTGGTACACCTAATTCATTCTCAGGTTTTGCATTATTTTCTCAAGTTAATGATCCTCTAAAATTTGAAGAAGCTGTTGAAGATAAAGTTTGGGCACAAACCATGGATGAAGAAATAAAATGCATTGAGAAGAATCAAACATGGGAATTAGTTGATGTTCCTAAGGACAAGGATGTCATAAGCATGAAATGGATTTATAAAACCAAGCAAGATGCTGATGGAAATGTGCAAAAGCATAAGGAAAGATTGGTAGCAAGAGGATTCACTCAGCAGCCTGGCATAGACTTCAATGAAACCTTTGCACCTTTAACACGAATGGACACTATCATAACAGTTTTGGCCATCACAGCACATAAGAAATGGTCTGTTTACCAAATGGATGTTAAGTCTGCATTTTTAAATGGTTACTTGGAGGAAGAAGTATATGTGGAACATCCACAAGGCTATGAAGTTCTAGGACAAGGACACAGAGTAAACAAACTGAAAAAGGCGCTCTATGGTTTGAATCAAGCTCCTAGAGCTTGGTATAGTCGCATTGACTCATACCTCATTCAGAATGGATTTCACAGAAGTGAAAGTGAGCCAACGCTATACACAAAAATCAACAAGCAAGGTAATAAGCTAATTGTTTGCCTGTATATAAATGATTTAATATTTACTGGAGATTTTTGCATAGAAGAATTTAGAACAGTCATGGAAAGTGAATTTGAAATGACTAATTTGGGGATTATGAAGTATTTTCTGGGCATTGAAGTCTAACAGTCTGAAAAAGTCATATTTATATCTCAGTCAAAGTATGCAAGTGATGTCTTGAACAGATTTAAGATGTTAAACTATAAGACATCTCCAACACTAGTAATAACAGGTTTGAAATTGAGCAAGGATGATGATGGATCCAATGTAGATACTACGTTGTTTAAAAGGCTCATTGGAAGCCTTATGTATCTTACAACAACAATTCCAGACATCATGTATGGAGTCAGCTTGATCTCAAGATTCATGGAGTCACCAAAAGAATCGCAATGGCAAGCAGGTAAAATAATTCTGAGGTATGCATGTGGAACAAAAGATTTTGGTATTCTGTATTCAACCTCAAAAAAATCCAAACTCATTGGATACACTGATAGTGACAATGGAGGCTACATAGATGACAGAAAAAGCACATCTGGGAATACATTTCATGTAGGAACAGGTGTTGTATCATGGGCTTCAAAGAAAAAACCCATAGTAACTCTTTCTTTAGCAAAAGCAGAGTATGTCGTAGTTACAAGCACTGCATGTCAAGCAGTTTGGATGTGCAGGATGTTAAGTGACTTGTCGCAGAACCAGCAAGAACCCACAATCATTTACTGCAACAACAATTCAACTATTGCACTGTCAAAGAATCATGTGTTCCACAAGAGAACCAATCACATCGACACAAGGTATCATTTTATCAGAGAAATGATAAATAAAATGAATCTGTTTAGAATTTTGCAGGTCTGAAGATCAGGTAGAAGACATATTTACCAAACCATTGGCAAAGGACCCATTCCAATATCTGCGAAGTTGTTTGGGAGTGACTAGTTCTGTGTAGTGAACTCTTTCATGAACAGAGCATGTTTAAGCTCTGAAACATTTTGTAAAATTTTAATTTTGTTTAATGATCCCCATCCGCTCATAATTAAGGGGGAGAGTTGGAAATATTGTATTTATGAGCTAATAGAGTATCTGATATGCATCGGCTCTATCAGACTCCCAGTCATCATTTTGTCAGTCTGCAATGCCAGACAGTCAGTCTGTTTGTAGCCAATCCAGCTCACGGCAAGTTAGTATTTAAGTAGTCACATTTGTATTCCGCAAGATCATATTTTCTTAGGTAGAAATTAATTGAAGTGTTTATTGCAACCCTATAACTTCCAGGTGAAGCTAAACCTAATTTTGTGTATAAATGAAAATATCTCACAGAAGATTAGATAGAGATAGAGATAAGAGATGTGTGAAGAGAACAAGAAAAGATCCGTGAAGTGTTTCAAGAGCCCAAGCTCTATGTAAGAAGTGAAAGTTTGAAGTAAATCTCATCTCTCTATAAGTGCAGCAAAGTTACTCTGTTTTACAGTGAAAATATATAAATCTATAGTTTTATGATTTCATTCTCACGAATGTTGGTTTTTGCATGTCGCGCATCTATTTCATATTGACCTGTGTAAATGTTGTTTACATTTATGGTCTGTAAATCAAATCAAGATTTCTAAGTATTTCACTGTGGTGAAAGTTCTATTTTACCAAGGAGTAACTACGCAGTAATTTTCACTTAGATGTTTCGGTTCTCATGTTATAAGAATAAATGTTTTAATATAAAGTTTATTTAAGTTTGGGTTATGCGAAGTTAACCACGCAGTTAATCTTGTAAAGTTAAAAGAGTGTGCAAAAGTAAATATTGTGTGAAGTGCAAAGTTCATACAAACTCAAGTTCCGCGCAGCTAAAGAACTGCGCATTTATGCTAAGTTCAATTGCGCAGTAAAAGTGGAATCGTGCAGTTAATCTCCATGCAGTAAATAGGTGAACTGCACAGTTAATTTGTGAAGTAAAGTGTTCGACAATATTTAGGGAAAAAAATTTAAAGCAAAGTATTTGCTAGGACCTACGCAATTCTAAAGCAAAGCAAAGAAAATATTCATCTACTGTGCAGTTAATTTTTAATTGACTGTGCAGTGTGCCTTTTCCATTGACTCCTTCCCATAGTGTCAGCTCCCTTTCTTCCTCACAACATTGGCCTTCATGTTTCAGCTCAGCTGTGGGAGCTCAACATACACCTCCTTTGCAGCTACGTAATCAACATAGGTGTGGCAACATCACAACTTTCCTAGCTATGTGGTTCCGATTTGCAACCTAATGCAATTGCTATAGTAACCTTAGTCAACTTCCAAACTAACCAGGTTTTCTCTACCTCACATGGGCTTGTCTTTCAACAACGCACGACCGTCTCTAGCCCGGCCGTCTCTAGCTTTGATACCAAAATAAATGTTAACATGTAAAGATAAATAAGTGAAGGAGTGAGAAAAGCCTCACACAGAAGGATATGGTAGACACACGAATCTGTCTATTTCATAAATAAAAAATTTCTTACATATATAGGTGAGATAATCAACAAACCAAGCCCAAGATCCTACAATTCTGGATCTCAAACAACTCATCCTATCTTGGTAAGATACACAACAACGTAATCACAACTGAAAAGCCAATTTCGACATTATTCCAACAGGAACATCATATATGACAAGGAGACATTGGGGTCCCTCCCATACTTGAGATTTATGTTTTCAGAAAAGAACAAATATCTCTTTATCGTCCCCCATATGTAACTGTACACTACTCAATTGTTCCATGTCTTTTATTTCCTCTTGTTTAATTCCCCCTTGTCCAATAGTTCCATCCACACCCATCTAAATTATCTGCTCATAATTTCTCCGAGGTTTTCAGCATCCTTAACTTTAAAGATGTCGCTATAAGCTACTTGTCAACTTTTTATAGTCATTGGTGCTTCTATAATTATGCGGTAATGAATAAGTCATGGAGTATTTAGGAACAACCATAATTGTTGTAGAGCAATCTAATTTTGAAAATAAATTATTATCAACTACTGGTTGTCATGGAACATAGAAAATAATCAATCCATCTTCATTTGGAGCCAGAGATAAGGTTTTATCTACATGGAAAATTCATCGGTAGGGAAATAACAAAGGACAAGGCACCTTCAAGCACAAACTCAACATAGCAATTTATAGACAGATCCAATTGTCGGTAATGAATAAGTCATGGAGTATTTAGGAACAACCATAATTGTTGCAGAGCAATCTAATTTTGAAAATAAATTATTATCAACTCCTGGTTGTGATAAAACATAGCAAATAATTAATCCATCTTCATTTGGAACTAGAGATAAGGTTTTATCTGCATGGAAAATTCATTGGTAGGGAAGTAACAAAGGACAAGGCACCTTCAAGCACAAACTCAACATAGCAATTTATAGATAGATGCAATTGTCCATTGTTGACACAATCTCAAGTGGAATCGATGGTATCAATTCTACTCTTTGTATAGTGTCTTATATGCTACCATGATGACAAGATAAAAAATGGAATACATGATCATACCCAGGAAAATGCTCTTTCTCGCACAATTGGGTGCTCAATTGCAATTTAGCTCATAGTTGTAGGCGGTTTGGTGTGTGTTGGCTGCTTTTTGGACAGACCCAAGTTTTAATGAAGTGCAGCAACAAAACCCCTTGGCGCACTGGCCCTCTCGGAAACGAGCTGCGCAGTAGCTCGAGGTCTCACCCGAAGTGGCTATGGGGGGCTAAGGAATCAGATTTCCTTAACCTAGGCGACGCGAAGACTGCTCTCTTTCTCCCTTAATGATTCCTCAAAGTGGAATGTCTTACTCTTCCGCAGACCTCTCAGTGCGACTGCGCCGAACTCTCTCTCGACAGCCTAGCTGCGCGGTATCTTCACTCCTGTGCGCAAGGCGATTATCCTATGCATCCCTACTCTATTGTTTCTGCTTGCGCGCCCAGCGCAGTACCGCATTCCTCTATCGCTACAACGACAGTGTCCTACAGGTTTCTTCGACACTTAACAATTATAGCTACCAAGAAAGCTTGCGAACTTACTTAACATATTCATAAAGATAACGCAGCGTTCATGTACGCACAGATAGGGAATCAAAACATACAATCACACAACACATCGTCACAACAAGGAAAATTATGAAGTTCACCTCGACCGAGAAACCACGTCCACGGGGACAGTATCTTATATTAATCATGGAATAGAAATTACAATCCTGCTGCGCACACAGCTGCAACCTTAGATCTTTCCAGGAAACTCCACGCACACAGCTGGGAGCCCTTCTCTTGATCTAGTCTCTTCCTCTACAGAGATTACAATAGTTGAGACGTCGACTCAGACTGTCTGCAACTCAGGGATTAGCTTCACGGCTATCCAGTTCTAACTCTTGTCTCCTAACAACACAGTAGAAGACTTACTACCTAGCTAGCTTTATCTCAAACAGCTAACCTCTGTCTCAACATCTAAAGGCTAGCTATCTAACGTCTAACCTTTACAATTACACATATATATAGGTGGCCATGACGGTCGCACCTTTACAAAACTGTGGGCCTTTCCCATCAGTAATCCCCAAAAACCCTAACCACGGACACGGCTAGGTGTACTGTAGGCGCCGCTTATAGTCACGTCGCCATTCCTGCAGGTTCCGTGACTTTCGGTGCAGATTGCGGGTATGGGCGCCGCTTCATCATTTACTGCTCCTTTTCCTTCATCTTCAATGCTTTGGTCCATTGCTCTTCCTTGATCAGAACAACCATAACTTCTGTACTTAGCCTTAAATGAGGGTATCTGAGCCCTCTGCTCCATCGCTTCATTTATTATGGTAGCTGAGCTCTCTACTCGGCCACATTTATTCTCATTTGATGTGTGTGCACGAGCTCCATGATTTTCAGTCTGTAATCTGTGCCGAGCTCGTCCACCTAGCACCGTACCGCGCACGCTTTTCCTTCTACCCAAAAATTGGTGTTTATTCAAAATTAGCACTTTCCTTTAATACTTGTGCTTTTTCCTCAAAATTCGTAGCTTTTACCATAGCTGCGGCCTAGGCTCCAATAGGCCCCTAACACTTACTTGTGGCTCGCCCTCGAGCCACTCGCACTAGCGTGTGGTCGCTTTACTTGCACCTCTGCTTTTGCTTGGGTCTCCGCGAGTGTTTTCTTCCACTGCGCAATAGCAGAGTCCATTTCATCGACAAATTCCACAGCTGTCTGCACCGTTTTTGTAGTGGCTTCTTCTTTAGTTATGCCATCAATCTCCTGCTGAGACTCTGCAATTTCTTTGATCTTTGCCTCAACCTTGGCAGCGAGGTCAGCATACTCATCCATAAATGGCTGAATGCTGTTGGTGAGTTTAGCATCTTCATTTCTGAGCTTCTGCAGTTGCTGTTGGATTCTGCGCACTTCACTCATTTTCCTCATTTTCGCTAAGCCGTCTAAGGCCTTAGCTTCTTCAGTCAGAACAGTCAGGGACTGTTCTGCGGCTTGCACCTGTTCTAAAAGACCAACTTTGAAAGGGAGCGTCTCAAGCTCCGTCCAAGCCTCCATAGCTTGGTTCATCAGGTTCTCGGCTTCACCTGTTCTGCTCTTCAGTTGTGTGGAAGTTCTGTGCAGCACTTCAAATTGTTCCTGGCTATCATCTATAGAATGCGTTGCAACACGAGCTTCTAACTCTGCGATCTGCGTTCTATGGTCTTTAGCCATAGCAACTATTTCGTGCTCCAAGGTTTTCACCCTTCCTCCAATAATTTGAACTTTCTCAACCAAAGGAAGGTCTGGTTGAGTCTCGCAGGCTGGAAACTCCTGGGCAATTTCATCAACTACGTTCCTTATGCCAATGTCTTGTGCTTCATAAAGTGCGAGCTTCTCAGAGATATTCTTGTAGCCTGCCTTCAGCTCTATCTCCTGCGATTGCAATCTTTGGTTTGCATGGAAGGTAGAGAGCTCTCTAGCTCTCAACTCAACAGAAACTTTCTCGTGAACTAGCTGCAAGGTTTCTATGGGAATCAAAGACAAATTTATTTCAACGGGTCCAACTGCGCTTACCTGTAGTGAAACCAGAGGATCCGGAAGTGTCATGCTTGTAGTTGGGATGTGCACAACAGTATGCCTTTCTGCGAGTACTTCAACTCGCTCGGTACTTGTGGTTACTTGTGGCACCTGCAAAGTAGATGCTGGCGCATGGGTCTGTGCAACTCTTCCTACGAGACCTTTTAATTCTACGAACTGCAGGTCCAAAGCACTTCTGATGTGGGCGTGTGCGGTCCGCAGCTCGCGAAATTGCTCTTTCAAATATTGGTCGATCCCCGAGGGAATGGCCTCAGAGGGATGCGACACCTTTTGATTCTTGGTCACTGGTTTTGTCGAACGTTCATCACTTCTTTGCTCATGGACTTCCTTGCCCTTGTCCCTCTCTTGCGCAGCAACAGGTGGCATCGCGGGTGTGATTTCGGTGGCCTCCCTCCATTCATCTGACCAAGACTTGATGGTTTCTTCAACATCTTCAGTGGTCATCCTATAAAGACCTACGGCCCATTCCTCGTGAATGCTGTAAGGGCGGAGGTACAGTTGATGCAAGTTGGCAGAAAAGGCCAACTTTCCTTCATATGCTTTAGCTGTCTCCTCACTCAGCCTTGGCATTTCCTGAATGGTATCTTTGAGGAGGTGATAGTATTCACAAAATACAGCGCGGTTCATCTTGCACTTCACGGGATTATTGGAATCCCAGAGGTTAACATAGCTGATTCCGACAGCTTCTCCTGTGTGGCGGGGAAGGAACTGAGTGTTCGGGGGCTCCTTCCACCCGACCAATGCGCATAAAATTAAAAGTCACGAAAAATGGAACAACTGACCGGGGGTGTCTTGGACGTTCCGGTAGTCTTCCAGAAAAGAATTGAGGAGGAAGAGAGACCAATTGTACTGTTCTCCCTCCGCAACTGTGATGGCGAGCTCCACGGCAGCTCCAGTAACTTCCTTCGGTCTGCACTTTGTGAGAATTCTGCCTGCAAGCAGACTTCCTGTAAATCTAAGTGCTTCATCCTCCACGATCATGAGGTCATAAGCTCGACCTCCTCTTGTCAAATTATATTTCTGCACCAGCCGTGCAGCCAATTTTCTATCCTTGTCTTTTCCAACAAAATGAATATTAGGGTCCTTACCAACCTTAGATAGGCCGGTAATACGATGGATTAAGTCGACATTCAAATCGATTGGCCTCCCCAGCCAAAGATAACCTCCATGAACGCATGACAGCAATGTCCTAACGACTGCGTTTGCTTTGTTGCTACGCCCGAAGTGCGGTAGCTTCAACAGGTTCAGCAGTCCAGGCCTCTCCAGGTTTGCTACGAATTCTTTTGGAACGAATTCATCAACTTTTCTATCAGTATTATAGACTACCGTCAGATAACGATCTGGCGCAAACTAGGGATATGTTTTGTAGTCTCCAAGGTTGAAATCAGAAAACTTGACCAGTGGAAGGTGTCCAAGCAGGGACCCTTCTTGCTGCATGCCAGCCGGCAGTGGTGGCAGCGGAATCAGATATTTTGCATTCTTCGAAATATGCACCTCGGGTGCATCATCTGGACGTGGCGGAATATAATTCACCATAGTGGCTAACGGCTCTGGGACAGGTTCGTCCGGCTGCTGCTGCTGAGATGCCCTTGTGCCCAGAGATTGTCTTGGATCAGTCCAACCAGGGTGTATGTAAGTTGAAGCTGTCACCGAGGTAGTCATACCGAAATCTAGGCCTTGGCGCATAAACTGACGAATAACTTCTTCAGTAGACAGGTTCTCCGTCGTGAACCGGTATAGACAACAAAACTTGAACAAAAGAATGACGAAACAGCGTGAAATACGAACGCTGAAAACAAAGGAAGCACTCTGCACAACTCGGCTCCAAAAATAATAACTTAGATTCTCAAACAAGACTATGCAACTCGAGAAAAAGTAACCCGAAAATATACAAGTGTGGGGTATTTATAGCTAAAGGCAACAGTAAATGCGGGCAAGTGGGGTTACTAGCTGTAGATGCCTATGCATGAGTTGACAAGCCCCTTATCCGCGCGCTTCCGCGGTGCATTAACGGTGATGGTCATGTTCTGACAGCCTTCTGGGAGAAGCTAAAGCTTTCGGCGCATGACATAAATGGAAATCTTATGGAGATCTAGCCGAATCTGTCAGAGCGGCTACAATTAAATGGTGGGCTTATCCTGCATTAATACTCAAACGCGGCAACATAACTGCTGTAATTCAAATTTTTCGGCGGGTCACTTCAGCATAGGTAACTGTGCATATGGAGGGGTCCACAACGAGAACTCCTCAAGCGGCAACTTGACACAGGGAACGCCGCAAGAGCGACAGTTTTTCGACCCGGAAAAACTTCGCAAGAGCGCAAATATAGGCTCGCTCAGAAACAAACTTTACTAATATGCGCGGATGGTTCAAGGGACTGCGCGGGAAGCCGGAAACTGAAAGTGTCTCCCAACTTTCGTGTAGACTGTGAAAATGCGATGCCTCTTTCAACTACACTAGACATCTGCATTTCTTTTGGCATTATATTAAGTTGACAGGGCGGAGTGGCCATCACGATAAAGCTTGAGCCGACTCCCGTTAATCATTGTGGGCAACAATTCTCCACTAAGCTTCGCAAGCTGAACTGCTCCTCCTTCTGTTATCTTTATGACCCGAAAAGGTCCTAACCAATGTACACGAAACTTGCCTAGAAACTTGATGAATTTACTATCATAGAGGAGTACCAAGTCTCCTTCTTCAAAGTGTTTATTCTTAATGTGCTTGTCATGCCAAGCTTTCTGTCTTTCCTTGTGTACCTGTTGATGGAATCCGGCTAAAAGTCTGTCTTCTTCTAAGGCAAGCAATTGTGAAAGAATTTCACTCATAGTATCAGTATCTGCCATTTCTGTGATTTGCGCAATTCTGAGACTGGGAACAATGTATTCCATGGGCATAACTACTTCTTGTCCATACACCAAACTGAAAGGTGTGTGACCTGTTAGTTTCTTGCATGTGGTTCTGTAAGCCCATAATACAGCTGTGACTCTAAGGTCCCAATCATCTCTTTATTGATTACAGATCTTCGTTATGGCATTCTCAAGAATCTTATTGAATGCCTCCACCGTACCATTAGCTTGAGGGTGGTAGGGTGTACTCTTATGATGACTAATTTGGAATTCTTCAGTAAGGGCCTCTATAGTCTCATTGAGGAAATGTGTACCCTGATCACTCATAAGAATCACTGGACACCCAAACCTAGTGATAATGTTCTCAAAAATGAACTGCGCGGCAGTGACAGCGTCGCAGTTCTTAACTATCTTAGCCTCAGCCCATCTGGTGAGGTATTCAGTAGCTGTAATGATGTATCTTGCACCGGTTCTTTTTCCTGGTGGGTTGATAGGTCCTACAAAATCAATGGCCCATTTATCAAAAGCACGCAGTGTTATCTGGGGTCTTAGCGGCATTTCATCTCTCCTTAAGGGTTTTCCTGTTTGCTGGCACACATCGCAATATTTACAGAATTCCTTAGTATCCTTGTGCAATGTCAGCCACCAAAGACCTGCGGCTAAGATCTTTTGCGCAGTCGGCTTTCCTGCGAAATGGCCTCCTGCGGTTCCTGAGTGCGCTTCTGCGATGATGGAGTTCTTCTCATGTGGTAGGATACATCTGCGTAAGACTTTGTCGGGGCCCAGCTTGTAGAGCTGGCCTGCTATCAAAGTGAAGTCTACGGCTTTGACAACCAGTTGCTTCTTCTGCTAGACTGTAAACTCAGCCGGCGCTTTCCCGGTAGTGAGAAACTCAAGAATATCGGAATAATATTCATCTGCTGCTTGAATAGAAAACAACTGCGCATCAGGCAGATTGTCCTCCAGATTTGTAGATTCCTCTCCTGACTCATCCTAGATAAATGGTCAGGTCCTGCATTTAATCTACCTGGCTTTACAATAACCTCAAAATCATACTCCTGGAAGAGTAGTAGCCATCTGCAAATTCTTCCCCCTAACACTAGCTTATTGACCAAATATTTCAAAGCAGAATGGTCAGTATACATTTTAAAATGTGCGCCCAATAGGTAGTGTCTGAACTTCTGTAGGGCATACACCATAGCTAGTCCTTCTCTTTCTGTAGTGGTGTATTTTTTCTCGGCTGTGGACAGCTTTCTACTGGAGTAAGCAATCGGGTGGTCAATACCTCCTTCTCCCGGTTGTGTAAGCACGACCCCTAATGCTATGGAAGAAGCATCAACATGAACATGAAAGGGTTTTCTCCAGTCTGGAAAAACTAGAATTGGCGCAGTGATCATCTTTTCTTTAAGTGTATCCAAGCTCTGCTGGCATTCTTCTGTCCATTGGAATTTCAAATCCTTTTTCAGCAATCTTTCCATAGGTGCTGTGATCTTTGCATAACCTTTGATAAATTTTATGTAGTACCCTGTATGTCCCAATGTAGTGCGCAATTGTTTGACTGAGTTGGGCGCAGGTAAATTAGCAATGATGGCAACCTTCGCAGGATCCATCAGGAGTCCTTGTCTGCATACAATATGTCCCAACAAAATACCAAAAGGGGCACAGAAGATACATTTTTTCAAGTTAAGGGAAATCTGATACTGTCTACATTTTTGTAACATCATGCACAGGTTCCTTATATGGTTCTTTAGTAAACCAAACACAGTCCAGTCATCAAAATAGACTTCTAGAAACTTATGAATGAATTCTTTAAATACATCAACAACAACTCGAGAGAATATAGCAGGAGCGTTTTTAAGACCAAAGGGAATTACCGTATACTGGAATGAGCCCCATTCAGTTGCAAAAGTCGTCTTATGGCGGAAGTCTGGATGGATTCTGATCTGGTGGTATCCGGAAAAGCCATCAGTGAAGGAGTAAGCTTCTTGTCCTCCAACATTATCAAGCACTTCATCTGTAAAAGGAGTAGGAAATGGATCATGCGCTGATGCGTCGTTCAGCTTGCGCAAGTCCACAGAGATTCTTATTTCGCCTTTTGTCTTCTTGTCTTGTACAACCTTAGGACTAATCCAATCACTTTCCTCTACTGGTTCAATGATACCGGTTGCGAGCATCTTGTCAATTTCTTCTTTAACCTTTTCTTTATATCGTGGATTCAATCTGTACGGGCGCTGTTTTACTGGCTTGGCATCTGCTTTCAGAGGTATGCGCATCACTCCTAAGTCTCCTAGGATGCCTTTCATTTATGTGAACTTAGTAGGAAAGATATCCTGGTAGTCACATAATAAATCTAAAATATGGCCAACAGTTTCATCATCCCAATAATCTACGATAGAAGCAAACTTGGGTTCGGTTTCTGTACCAATGTTAATCTTTTTGAGCTTGATATGTTCTGTAATGGCAGGGCTATCAAGCTGAGGACCTTCAACATTGCGTGTCCCTTCTGATTCTGGAATATTGATGTTGCGAGGATCATCCTCCTCTTCTCTAGTAGTGAAATTATAGCATTCCAGGGCATGTTCTATCTGGACAGCCCAATCGGGTTGGGAATACTCTGGTAATGGACATTGTTCAAATACCTTCTTTTTAATACACTTTAAAGCGTGGTCAACACTCGGATATTCTGACTCAAAACTGAAGGTAAGCTGAAAAATTTCTATCATAAGAGGCCAAGTGATAGTGCCTCTGTGCAATTATGTTTCAGTGTACCAGTTCCTTGGAACTGTATCCAATGTGTGGATGAATAGGTGAACCCACTCATCTTCTGGAATATCTTACCATTGCTGAATACATGCTTCAACGTGTGACATGGGGTCACTCTGTCCATCATATTTGCGCAACACTTCTGCTGTAGTGTCCTGAAATCTACGCAGTATCAATCTGCGACAGTCTTGCCATGTGTAAATATTCTCTTTATGCGCACCCCACCATCTTGCGGGTGTAGCGCGCAGTGCGACATCCAAAGCTTGTATGCGCTGCTCATCTGGAATCTGCTGTTCATATGTATGTATGAATTTACTTGCTTCAGTTAAACCATCAAAAATTGGAGTGTCAGTCAGTTCTGTTCCAATCCATCGAATGGATTTAGTCATCATGGCGCATCGCCTCGCAGAAACCTCATGTAAACGATTCTGCCAGTTTTCCAATCCTGCGTCTGAGTCTGATGTGCACGAGCTATCACATCACCAGCTGATATGGCCGTCTGTTGTGGGATTTACATAGTCACTATGACTAGCAGTCATCTGATACAAACTTTCCATGTGTCGCACTTCTTCTTCTGCTCGAATGGGTTCAATATATCTTGGTCCTTGAATAGGATCAAGCGGTGCAATGACCCTAATCTGGTCATCCTCAAAGGTCATCTGTCTTTTCTTCAAATTGATGACAGCCAAATTATCAAATGCCCAGTCTATACCTAAAAGTGTTGGGTAAGGTCTACTATCATCCAGAATTTTGATTACTTCAAAGTCTGCAGAACTTCTTACTCCCTCGATATGAATAGGTACATTGGGTAATCTTCCCAATGGAGAGACTCATTGCTGATTCGCAAGTCTTAGCTGGATAGGAGATCTTGTAAGCTGAGGGCTACCCATCTGTTCCCATGTCTGCATGGTGAGAACATTAACTTCTGAGCCCAAATCTAAAATAACTTCGTCAATTTCAAATGCTCCAATCTGCGCTGTGAGTCTCATTTCTTTTCCAGTTCTGGTGTGACTCCCAATCTGGTGAACAGCACGCTGCGGTGTGTTCATCGAAGCAGATTGTTGACACTTATCCAATAGGTGTTGAAGTTCCATAGTTTCTTTTTCATTGCGCAAAAACTTTAAGCAGTTCCGTAGAAAAGTATGGACACTTCCTAGTGCATCCTCTTCATCAGGCCTTCCGGATGTAGTGGCTTGTTCTTGTACCAGGTTGTCTTGTCTTAGCACTTGCGATCTAATATCATTATGCGGAATTGCAACAGAACTTGAAGCTCTCGGATCTGAGAAATACTCTTGAGCTTGCTTGAATGCTTCTTTTTGCTTCTACAGGTTAAGTGGGGCTGGTTTAATATTAGCGCGGCGCACCCATTGCGTCGCTTGCTTTCCAGTTCCCATCTCTGGCGCACCAGTGGTTGTTCCACTGCACGTTACTATATTAACTGTAGGGTCTGGTTCTCTTTTTTCTGCTCTAATCAACTGAATATTCTGATTGACCTGTGGCATCTTTGCTTGCATCTTAGCCATCAACTGAGGGCATTCTTCAATGATATGATCATAAGATTTACAATATCTGCAAATGGTTGTAGGATTCTGGAAATCCCTTGCAAAATGACCTTGTGCTCCACAATTATAACAAGTGATCTGTCCTCTTCCTCGACCAAAATTTGTTGCGCGTCCGCGACCCCTATAATTTCCTGCTCTGCCATTGCGATTTTGGTCATACTGTGGGCCTGCTGTGGGTCCTTGTGTCTCTGATTGTACTCTATAAACATCATTCTTTCTTTCCATCATAAGATCATATGTTCTACAATTGTTCTCATCATGGCCTACTGATTTACGGAAATTACAATACAGATTCTTTGGAGTTTGTACATATTTCTGAAGTAGGTGACATTCTTGTGGTCTATGACCTCTAGTTCTACAGATTTCACACCAAGGCGCTTGAGCCTGTGGTACAATGGTCCTTTGAATGACCTTGCGCTTTACATTTTGTACACCAAATTTCTTCCTTCACATCCTTGCCTTTCTTAATATCATGCACTTGCAAGGTTAAGTTTGCTAATTGGTTCTGCAACTACGCAACATCGTTGCTTGTTCCAGCAATTGGTGAAGCTTCTAGTTTCATAGCCATCTCTAGGGCTTGTTCCTGAGTAGTGAGATTCTGTTGCATAAGAGGAAGTCTAATGTGTGGGAGCAGCGCAGCAATGAACCATTCCTTATGCTGCTGTGGTGCAAACTCAAAGCTTACCTGATCTATCAAGGCTTTGAACTTCTGGTCAAAGTCCCATACTGACTCTGTAGGTAACTGCTTGATGTCTTTGAGCTCTGTTATACACTGTGATTCTGATTTAGGTTTCTTGAATTCTCTAATCATAGCATTTCTTACATCAGCAAGCGTCCTATTCTGTGCGGCTGAGTATCTCATGAACCAAGTTAAGGCTCTTTCTCTTAGTGTAGTTGCTAACTGAACCAGTTTAACAGCATCATCATTAATTTGCTTAATTGTCCAAATGGATTCACATAGGAACCAGTGCTGCTCAGGGTCTTCTATCCCTGTTCCTCTAAAAGTTGGTAGCTTCATGTCATCACCCATCCTTCTTACGTTAGGTTGAGGTGGAGGTGCTGTAGCAGTGCCTCCTGGATAGTTGAACAAAGGTGGTACAGAGGTACTAGAAGTACCGTGCGGGCTACTAGAAGGTGTTACTGCGGGGTTATACTGAGCTCCGTCTGGCTTTTGCGGTGTAAAGGGGTGATAAGGAATATGAGCACTCCCTTGTCTCTCTATATGGCTTGTTCGAGGAACTTGACTATCTTCTGGGCTAGACTCAAAAGACTGCTGGTTAATGCCTAGTTTATACCGTTTTCCACTACGAGTGCAACCAATAAGTTCAGGATCACTATCAAAATCTGCGGACATTACTTGTCTATGCTATTCATCGGAAGCTATGCATAGTTTTGCTTTTTCATATAGAAGCATTTTTATCCATAAGTTCAAAGAATTTAAGAACTTACCTCTGTGTGCTTGGAAGAAACTCCTCTCTGCTTCGCTGAAACTCTTTCTTGTATCTACTGCACACTCAGTAATGAAACCTCCCAGCAGACTATTCAACCAAAAGTCTACTGCGCAGGACACAGAATTATCTACCCGCTTCAAAATACTGACTAGCTCAGGCGTCCAAGCGACGGGTCGATCAACATGCACTGTGGGTATAGTATCTGCTAACTTGGCTATCCAAGCATGCAACTCAAGTGCAAATGTGACAAAGAAAATTTCGTGAAGGTATGTATAGATATACTTCTGCAACCAGTCTTCTGTCTGAAGCCTAGAGCTTCTATTTTCTTGTTCAGCGAACTTTGTAGCCTTTAAATCAAACCAGTCTTGAATTTCTCTAGCTATAGGATTCCAGTAACACATTTGTTAGCTGAGCAAGTCTCAAGGCAACATAACCATTTGTTGGCTCCAGCGACAATCTCACACGTCGCCGAACTAACACGTCTTAAGGCAACGGAACCATTTGTTGGCTCAACCAACCATAAGGCAACAATCTCGCGTCGTCGGAGTAACAAGTCTCAGTAACAAGTCGCAAGGCAACGGAACCATTTGTTGGCTCAACCAACCATAAGGAAACAATCTCGTGTCGTCGGAGTAACAAGTCTCAGTAACAAGTCGCAAGGCAACGGAACCATTTGTTGGTTGCTTTTTGGATAGACCCGGGTTTTAATGAAGCACAGCAACAAAACCCCTTGGCGCATTGGCCCTCTCGGCAACGAGCTACGCAGCAGCTCGAGGTCTCACCCGAAGTGGCTATGGGGGGCTAAGGAATCAGATTTCCTTAACCTAGGCGACGCGGAGACTGCTCTCTTTCTCCCTTAATGATTCCTCAAAGTGGAATGTCTTACTCTTCCGCAGACCTCTCAGCACGACTACACCAAACTCTCTCTCGACAGCCTAGCTGCGCGGTATCTTCACTCCTGCGCACAAGGCGATTATCCTCTGCATCCCTACTCTATTGTTTCTACTTGCGCGCCCAGTGCAGTACCGCATTCCTCTATCACTACAACGACAGTGTCCTACAGGTTTCTTCGACACTTAACAATTATAGCTACCAAGAAAGCTTGCGAACTTACTTAACATATTCATAAAGATAATGCAACATTCATGTATGCACAGATAGGGAATCAAAACATACAATCACACAACACAGCGTCGCAACAAGGAAAATTATGAAGTTCACCTCCATCGGGAAACCACGTCCACGGGGAGAGTATCTTATATTAATCACGGAATAGAAATTACAATCCTGCTGCGCACACAGCTGCAGCCTTAGATCTTTCCAGGAAACTCCACGCATACAGCTGGGAGCCCTTCTCTCGATCTAGTCTCTTCCTCTACAGAGATTACAATAGTTCAGACGTCGACTCAGACTGTCTACAACTTAGGGATTAGCTTCAAGGCTATCCAGTTCTAATTCTTGTCTCCTAACAACACAGTAGAAGACTTACTACCTAGCTAGCTTTATCTCAAACAGCTAACCTATGTCTCGACGTCTAAAGGCTAGCTATCTAACATCTAACCTTTACAATTACACATATATATAGGTGGCCATGACAGTCGCACCTTCACAAAACTGTGGGCATTTCCCATCAGTAATCCCCAAAAACCCTAACCACGGACACGGCTAGGTGTACTATAGGTGCCGCTTGCAGTCACGTCATCGTTCTTGCAGGTTCTGTGACTTCCGACGCAGATTGCGGGTATGGGCGCCGCTTCATCGTTTACTGCTCCTTGTCCTTCATCTTCAATGCTTTGGTCTGTTGCTCTTCCTTGATCAGAACAACCATAACTTCTGTACTTAGCCTTAAATGAGGGTAGCTGAGCCCTCTACTCCGTCACTTCATTTTTTATGGTAGTTGAGCTCTCTACTCGGCCACATTTATTCTCCTTTGACGTGTGCGCGCGAGCTCTACGATTTTCAGTCCGTAATCTGCGCCGAGCTCGTCCACCTGGCACCGTACCGCGCACCCTTTTCCTTCTACCCAAAAATTGGTGTTTATTCAAAATTAGCACTTTCCTTTAATAATTGTGTTTTTTCCTCAAAATTCGTAGCTTTTACCATAGTTGCGGCCTAGGCTCCAACAGTGTGGGTAGGAGGTTGAGGGTGGGAGGCATAAGGAACAAGGCTGAGTTGTGGGGTGGGTGTAGCTTCTCGTGGTGGGGATTCTTGATCTATGAATTTAAGGGTTTGTGACATTACTATCAGAGTTTTTTTAATTTTACTTTGAAGATCCCCCGAAATCATCTAGACCTCATGTAGCTTATGAAGTGTTCTTCTTCATAGTATTCTTTAGATTATAGATAATAAATTTCAAATGATCAAATTCATCTAAAACATATACATATAGATAATGACAATCATCTAAAAGATTGATGTGATCATTAATGGTCCTAGAAATAACATAGGTCCATTTTAAGTCAAAATTTAAAGATACCAAATCCCTTGAAGTGCAAATCTTTCTTCAAATTTTGCATATTTCTGATTTTTTTTGCACCTTTGGGAATTTGATCCCTCTAAATACTTCATAAATCATAAACTAAAATGATCTAATTAATACATGATATAAACTTGATTTTTGTAGTGCACTTATAACTTATAATAAATAATAAATCAAAATGATTAATGTTTACTAACTTTTAAAAACAACTAATATAATTTTTTTTATAATGTGTAACATGTAAGTTAACCCATTTTGAAATTTATTATAAAGTCTTGAAACAATCCATACTTATTTTGAAAGTAGGTTACAAAATATTTTGATAGGTTTTAAAGTTTTCATATTTCTTTTACAACTTAGAAATGTTCTTAAAAAATTTATTTTGAAGATAGGTTACAAAATATTTTGATAGGTTTTAATGTTTTCATATTTTTTCCACAACTTATAAATATTCTTAAAAAAATTACTTAATAAAGATGTTCTCAATGGAAATTTAGTTAAACTATCATCATGTCAAAAATCAATGATTGCATATCCTTCCTTAGTGAGATGCATATATTCTTCCACTTGATTTGCAATGTTGAATTTGGATTCATGTTGATGGCGTTACAAAATATTTTGATAGGTTTTAAAATTTTCATTTTTTTTTTACAATTTAGAAATTTTTTAATTTTTTTTTTTTTTTACAATTTAGAAATATTCTTAAAAAAAAATTAATAAAGATGTTTTGAATGGAAATTTAGTTAAACTATCATGATGTCAAAAATCAAAATCAATGGTTACATATCCTTCCCGAGTGAGATGCATATATCCTTCGACTTGATTTGCGATGTTGAAATTGGATTCATGTTGATGTCCGAGTCATACATTATTAATAGGAACAAAATGAAGTGGTTAATATGTTCAATTTTATTCTTGGAGTTTACATATCCTTCCTTTTGATGTATATATCCTTCGAGTTGATTTGCAATGTTGAAATTGGATTTATGTTGATGGCCTAGTCATACATTATTAATAGGAACAAGATGAAGTGATCAATATGTTCATTGATAAAATTGTTGATTTGCAATGTTGAAATTGGATTTATGTTGATGGCCTAGTCATACATTATTAATAGGAACAAGATGAAGTGATCAATATGTTCATTGATAAAATTGGAGTTTAGTATAGTTATAATTTTATTTTGAGTGTGTACATTTTATTTTCACCTGGGTAGAATAAGTGGTGCACGATCGAACCCAGGTGGGAACAACGGGTACCTTAGTAACATAGGGTACGGGATCGAACCCAGGTGGGAACGCCCACAGCGGACCACCCCTACCACCCGTCTGTCCAATGCATAGACCGCGTGTGTACATATTTAGATACTATACGTGATATTTATAAAAAATTGTGCATATTTATATATTTACAAGATACCAAACAAACATTACGCAGCTCATAACATTTTTCGCAACCCTAAACAAAGACCTTAGAAAAGCTACTTTCATCTCCAATACAAAATACAGGGGAAGTGGCTTTGCAGCCCACATCTTTTAGCCACTATTTGGGAACGGTTTCTACAACAAAATTCATATTTCCACATATTGCACTCGAATCTGAAGTCCTGATCATATTTCCACATATTGCACCCGAATCTGAAGTCCTATATCAGTTGGGCAATACATTGAAGGCGCGGTGTTGGAATAGCCCAGAGTTCTTGAGCCTTGGGCACTGTGAGTCCATTAAACCTTTCAGTCATATCCAGTCCTTGATTTTTCCCATTCATGTCATCCAAGGGAAGAGTCCAATTGAAGCAGTGCAAGAGCTGCGCCACCGCAAACTCTGCAACAAGCGTTCCCAATTTCTCTCCGGGGCATCTTCGCCTGCCTGCTCCGAAGGGAAGCCACCCAAAGTCTTGATCTCCGTTTGCATCTACCCCAGAGACAACTCTTTCCATGAATCTCTCCGGCCTGAAAATTTCGGCGTCCTCCCATAACTTTGGGTCCCTCCCAATCGCCCATAGATTAACGAGAACGCGAGTATTATGGGGGATTTCATAGCCCAATACATTGCAGGACTCACCAGATAAGTGGCGGCTCAAAAAAGGCGCCACTGGGTAGAGTCTAGACGTTTCTTTCATCATAGCTTGTAAATAAACTAGACGAGGCAGATCAGATTCACATACCATGCGACCCAATCCAACAACACGTTCCAGCTCGTCCTGAAGCTTTTTCATCACTGGCGGGTTTCTCAGAGCTTCTGACAATGTCCACTCCATCAGCGTAGGCGCCGTGTCTGAGGTACCAAGCAACATATCCTGCCAACATCATGATCATGGTTATCACAGTATCAAATTATATTAAAAGCTATCCAAACCTAATTTGATATAACATCCATCCCTGTGGGCCAATTTTAACTTACAAGGAGGACTCCTTTTATACTATCTCGTGAAATCTGGAACTCTCTATCTTTATCTGCAGAGGCTGCAAGTAAGAGATCCACAAGATCATGCGTGATGTTGGAATCATTCCGGGCAACGTGTTCATCTATTACTTTCTCTAACATGTGGTCTTGGGTCATATGTAGCTTCTTCATCCGACGGTTGAGACCTTGCAAATCTAGCCAGTCCAAGTAAGGCATGTAATCTCCGATGTTAAATGAACCCAGTAACAGCAAACTTTCTTTGACCATTGAGCCGAAAGCTATTAATTCCTGGTCCAAATACTTTCTACCGAAAGCCATCCTGCATATTATAGCCGTCGCAAGGGATGACACGGTTGGCTTAATGGGTAAGGGACGAGAATCCTCTCGATGAATAATAGAGCGAATCATCGCAGAGACTTCCTCTTCTCTAATAAAGCGGAAGTAATCTAAGCGCTTGGAGCCCAGCAACTCCATAGCGCAGAGCTTCTAATAAAGCGGAAGTAATCTAAGCGCTTGGAGCCCAGCAACTCCATAGCGCAGAGCTTCCGCATTTCCCTCCAGTAAGGGCTATACGGAGAAAAGGCAATGCCCGAAAAATTAAATGACAAATGCTTAGTAGCGGCCGACGGACTTTTGTTGGCGAAAAGCAGATCGTGGGTCTTCAGAAACTCGGTGGCCATCTCTGAAGAGGAGACGACTAAGGTGAGGGCGGAGCCTAGGCGGAGGGACATGAGAGGCCCGTGTTTCATAGAAAGAGCTGCCAGCGCTCGATGTGGAAGATCTCCCAGCATGTGAAGATTTCCAATAATGGGCCACGGGAAAGGCCCCGGCGGTAGCATCCCCTTTCTTCCCCTCCAGAAGAAGATCCATGCCGCTACCAATACAACAAAAATAAGAGCACTAGCGACTTCAACATAAAACTCTACTTTTTCTGAAACTGACTCCAACTCCATCGTCATTCTATTCAACCAGGCACTCACAGGGTAATTAGCTACACAGAATGCAAATTAGCATACAAACTGCTTCACGATTACTTTCAAACCAAAATAAAGATAGGAAAATAGAGGCCATCGAAACGGTATAAATAAAGACCTTCAATAATTGCAATAAGATTTTCAATAATTCACTTGTTTATTATTAAATTTGCATGACAGGACGTATTTGACATATAAATATTAAATATCCAAAGCAGAATATGATAGCTTAATAAAATTCCAAAATGTAAATTTGACCGATAGGTGCACCCATATAATGTTTATATATATATATAATTGTTAAAGATTAAAGGTTTAGGTATGAATAAAATTGTACTATGATATTTATATTTATGATTTACTGATTTTATTTATTATTATGACAGTGTAATTATATTTATGGGTATTTATATCTTCTAATTTGAGGTATTATGATAGTGTAATAAGTGCTTATGTTTTTTCTAGATTAGAGGAGGATGAAACAAGTGCCTTGTCCACATTGATTTAGTTTTTCCAAAATAAACAATAATAAAAGAATATAAAAAATAACTGTTAGCTATGATTGATAACTAGTTGGTAGCTAATGTATGAATAAGTAGTAGATAATGAATAAATAATAGGGAGTTAGCTATATATTGATAATTAGTTGGTAGCTAATGCATGAATAATTAATAGATAATGAATAAATAATAGTCAAATAATAGTCAGTTCGTGCAACTATTCATAGAAAAAGAAAAACCTTTGATCATTAAAATTTCAATAAACTTTTAAATAATTAAAACTTTTATAAAATGTACATAATTACAATAAGCTTTTAAATATTTTCAAAATGCAAACTATTACATTTAGATATTAATATTAATTACAAATATTTAATTTAAATAAGAATATAAATTACAAAATATATTCAAAATAGTGTGCAAACATCATATTTTCTTACGTGGGCCATAGAAGTTATTTGATATGTATCTAAAAAGATGCGCCGTCATTTTCAACTGACATGAACGAAGCCGGTGGTTCGAAAAAACACATGAAGTCGGAGGTTAAAAAATACACAATTTCGTGGGTTATCGATCAAAAAGTATTTAATAACCACAGTAACCTTCCATGAAATCAATGAGAAAAAAACATGGAGAAATAAGGGTAAGTGAATTTCTCTCTCTTGCTTTTATGTATTTATATTTGGGTGTTGCTGCCATTATGATGAATGAGTGATGCAGAGAGACTCGAAGTCCTCACAATTATCTCTTGTTTTAGAATGAAATGAAAAAATTTGTTTATTTTTAACTTATCACTATAAAAATTTAAATCAAATAGCCTTTTACAATTGAAATATAAATCCGCCTTTTAAATTTGATCCATGTGAGAGTTCATTGGCCATACCAATTACTAAGGATCTAATTTGATCTATGTGAATCAACCATGTGAGACGTTTTTGGCCATAAGAAGTGTTAAGGAGTTAACATGTACTTACGTTGTAGCAAGTCTGTTACAAAAGTTTAGAGTTGCCACTTGTAAGGCATAACACAATGTATATCGTGCCCAAATGGGGAAGCTTCATAGAAGGACCTTTAACTGTGCATGTGGTAAGCGTGTGAATGAAAATACATGCAATTATCCCAATGGGGAGGGCGAAAGCCGTTAGGTTTTGAAAAAAATCCAATGCCCCTAGCCTTGAAATTTGAAACAAATCGTTTTCCTTGTGATATTTGAATCAAAGAAAATTGGCACATCAATAGAAGGAAAGAAATATTGAGATCATGTGTCACATACCCCAATTTTGTAAAATAATGTAATTGTTTTATTATAATCCTGAGACATTATGTTAAATTTAATGCTAAGTAGGAATGGATGACTCAGCAGAGTCACTAGAAATGGAATGTAATTCTGAATATTTTATTATTAATAAATAAATTATGGAGACAACAGCATGGGAGAGCTATTAAAAAGAGGTTACTGGTCAAACTGGTGGATGGAACTAGGTGGAGAGGCAAATGACAAGTGGAAGCATCCTCAAACACTTCCTAAGTTGCAGGTGGCAACTTCCCTATATTTGGGGTCATGATTCCCCAAGAAAGTGGAATCTGAGCAGGTGGCTCATTAATGACAGTTAACCCAACAAAGACCTAGGCAATCTTTTAAATAGTAATCAATGAACTGAGTTGGGGTTCAATTGTTCTGGATGGAGAATACATTCAGGTGAATGCTATTCAGGAGTCCCATTGAGGAAGTGGGAAAGACAGTCAGGAAGTGGTTTGAGAGTGATGCTGCAGGAACTTGGTTCCATTATAGCTGTTTGGGCTGAGTGAATTATTTTGCTGCACCTAGTTCCAGCCAAGGAGACCAGAGCAAGCTCGGGGGTCCTGAGAAGTGCTGTCTGGGCACTCTCGAGGAGTTGGTAGGGAGGAACAACCTCCCATTGCTGTTGTTGTCCACAGTTTGAAACAGGTTCTGCCACTTATTCTTGCTGTTTATTGAGTAGATATGAATGTATTATATGTTTATCTTCTTTATGTCTGAATAGGATTTAGTTTAGTAGAAGTTAGCATCCCTGAATTATCAGTAGATAGATTCTGCAGAGTTATTATGTCTCAGAAATTTCCTAGTTTCATTATTATCTTACGGTTAAGGTATTTGTTTTATGCGTGCTATACGTTGTTATTATTGTAAGTAATAGGATGTTATTGTGATTTTTAAACTTGGTTTTATACAATAGTTAAATAGATAAGTAGAGGCTCTTTATACAGTAAATATTTTTTTTTGGAAAAATAAACTTGTTAAAACAATCATAGGAACAAAAATAAATATAACCATATAAACTACAGTAATAATATTATCATAAATAATATTTCAGAAGAAGTTATATCTATAATTAGAATAGCTTTATAGAAATTTAAAAAAAAAAACAAATCCTAGTTAATTTTGAACGAGTCTTTTCATAACAAGTAAATTGTTAAAAACAAACCCTAGCAGGAAGCATCACGAAGAATCGTTCTTTGTTAAATAATATAGTTGCCGAGCATAAACATTGTCATATCATCACTCACTTGTCTCTCATTTATCAATCAATTCTTAATCATAGAACTTAGTTACTGTTTTTACAACCAAAGCAATAGCAGAACAGAAGTCTAGTTCATTTATCGAGCTCAACAGTAGGAAGATACCATGTTTCCTTTTACAGTCAAGCAATAATAGAGTTGAGACCAAAGTAACAGAAAGACATCACGACTGTAGGATTCAGTTGAACCCTAACAACCCAGTTTCACAATAAGAATTCTTCAGTAGAGAATTAACCTAGATTTTATTTCCACAACAAATTGAATTAGACAGAGTAGTTTCCCAGCTCATTGCCGAGCTTTATTTTCATCAAAAAAGTTTTTCACTTGTTACCCGAGCTGCCAACAGAGGAAAAAGCGTAACTACAGATTTAGTTTTTAAAACAAACCACCACTGTCGTTACGGATTGAATCCACAACATCTCAGGCTTACAAGTAGTTTACATTTAGAATTTGGACAACTATTCTACTACAGCCGCAGCCCAGACTTCACAGTGAAAATAATCTTATAGCATGAAGTTGAAATTTTAGACACACACATAAGCTCAAAACCAATAGGAGACTTGGAACAAGTCGTATTATCCAAACATTAAAACTCTTTACAACAATTTTCACCTACGGCCGTAGCCATTTAGTAATAGAAACTTTCTACATAAACATAGAAAATTGAAACACACACCATACACCGGCTCCATTCTTCAGAATGACTGTAACAAGTCATTTTATAAAGTTTAAATTACACAGGAAATAACGTAGGAGCAAAACCTTGTTAAGACATTATTCAACCTACAACCGACTTCACAAATCCACAGTTCAAGTGGTTTTAAAGATTTACTTATTATGATACATAGCATCGAATTAAAGGAAAACGCAGACGTAGAACAAGCCATTATACAGACCACAAATTATATTAAGTTCATTTCCAAAACCCTCGATAAAAACCCCAATCAAGTACAGGTACAATATTAAAACCTTGAGGCCGTAACCCCATCATTGTTGAGCAGGCTCATAGCATTTCTTTTTACACATTAATAAACCCTAAATACCTCTAGCAAGATGAATAAATTACAAATGACTTTAGTCATAATCGTTCATACACAGCACCAGATTAAACATGACCATGAACCTTAGTAACAAACAGCCTCAAGACCAAACAACACAGTAGATAGCCACAAGGGTGGTCTTTCATAACCAAACTACATAGACAACCAACAAGAAGGAACGCCATGGTACAGACCAGGCTTACCCGGTTAAGAAACCAACAGTCGAAGCTGGAGTCATCCACCTTGCGAATGGAGCCAGGGCCTGCAAACAATGGAGTATCATTAGTTAGCACTTAAAAATATTGTTTGAAGATTTAAAACAAATTCTTGTATACAAAAGACGAAGAGGAGATCGTAAGTTACCGGTAGTTCAAAATACAGAAGATAGACTGATAGCCACGAGATGAAGAAGGATAAGCCCCAACATTTGCTCCAGGGAACAAGTTACCAGAAGCAACAGGTTATCATCCCTCCGAGGAACTTCAACAGAACCAAATTAAGAACATTGCAGACATTGGAAGCCGATTTAGGGTGATACGGGTAGCAAAAGATAGAACCCTAGGTCATAATTACCTCACAAGCTGCCAAACAACAAAAACAATGACTCCTAGACAATGCTATGAACCAATACGAAGATTCGGGGCAGTATGTTAGCTGCTAGTTCACTGTAATAACCTGGAAGCTGTATCAATAGCACCGTAACAAAGACTCAGACCTAGAGATGTTGCAGAAAGACCCGAGCCCGAAGGCGAAGGAAAATGACGAGGTAGGGTTAGGTCTAATGATTTATATCACCAAGCACTTGTCTCTCAATTAACCACGTAGCAGATTAATATTTCCTTACAGTGGGTCGAGACTCCATAGTCCCACCAGGGCTTCCCAATTATTGTTAATCAATTAAAATCATAATAAGGATATCCAAGTATGATAATAAACCATAGTTCAAACTTGCCAAAATTCTCATGATAACACATGCCTTCGATTGTTGCATTGGAAACCATTAACATTTGGACCTACAATCATTAGAATCAGGCTAATAATATTAAAGTGCAAGATCTCGATGATAGTATTATCATTGTTGCTAAAATAAAAACCTATAATATGTGCAAACCAAATTATTGTATGATTCTTCATAAATGATAATTCATATATCATCCTTTTAAATCAAAACATTAGTACAATACATGTAATTCTTGTATTACATAGATCTAAACATTGACTTATTACATCATACAATACGAACGTTGTTCAAAACTCATTTATGAAGTATTCTAGGCATGGAGGAAGCATTTTGAATTATAAAAACTATTTTTGGAAATGATGTAATGAAAGCTATAGTTGTTAGTCTTGATCTTATAGCTATTAACATTATAGGAATAGGAGTAGCGGCGAAATCTAATCAAACCCTTAAGGATATTATAAGAAGACATGTAAATGACAGAATATCATACAATGCTAGCAATACGTAACTTATACGAGGAAATCTCCAGATCCGTTATAAGGGAATTGCAAATGATACAGCAACAACAGATGAGTAATAGCTGTCATAATCTCTAAGTAATTTCAAATTCAATAACAGTAAGAACAGAGAAGTTCGTAGGTAGAGTGCTACCTTCAAACACCTGAAAACCGAGTTAGCATGCTTAGACTTTTATTGAGTGATTTTTGGAACAGCTAAATTGGATTATAATACTTTAAATATTCAATTGTCGCGACCGCACTTTACCTGTATATCTGTAAAGAGAAAGACAGTTTGATGCATTAGCTCAAAAGCTAAGTAAGCCCCGTCCGCTATGGCAACTCCCCCTTAAGGTTGCAAAACAATAAAGCAATCAGTAACGGAAAAGAGAAAACCATAATAACATTTAAGTATAACAAAAGATCATTTAGACACACTTACAATCGCATAAGTTAAACAGACAGTTAAATGACTGCATTTAATAACATTTATTGCTATCTTAAAATTTTTAAATTTTTCGGAAATTCTTGGGTTTTGACATGTGGTATCAGAGCATGGTTCATACACTAGGCCTTGATATGGCTCAACTAGTTTCCGCAGAATAGTGCCAATGAAAAGAAAAATTCACATATATATATCATGTACTAACTTATATTTTCTGTTTCGTAAAATCAGAGCAGAAAAATTTCCTTTTTCTGAATCTAACAGGCAGGTATGGAAAAGCTAGGAGAATATGCTGAGGAGGAATCTCCAAACACTGTGACAAGACAGATGTCGAGAGAACCTGTGACAGAGGAGGTAATTGCTCACTCCTCAGAACTGATGCAGACCATAAAAGGTTTAAATACTGAGATAGAAACAGTCAAGAAGGATAATGAAAGGATCCTAAAAACTCAAGAGTAGCTAAATCAATTATTGATAGAAAAATTTCAGACAGAAGGAAGAAGCAAAAGAGCTGAATCTGAAGAAGCCAGTCATCAAAGAGGGTCTAAAAGGATGAAACCAGCTAAATCTGACAGCAGTTCATCATCTGAAGAAAGAAAGGAACAACACAGCTATCACACCACTAGTGATAGCAGTGAGGCTGAGTTGTATGACAGAAAGAAGAAATTTAGACCTTACGAAGAGATTTACTGGGAGTTTAAGAAAATAAAACCCCCAACTTTCAATGGAGAATTTGAGACGGGAGAAGAGGTAGAATCTTGGTTATCCGGGATGAGAAAATATTTTCATATCTACAATTATTCAAATCAGCTGAAGACGAGAATGGCCATCTATAACCTTTCTGGAAAGGCGGATATATGGTGGCAGGACTTGAAAAGGGTTAAGGGGATCAAGGAAAAAGAGGTCAACTGGAGTACCTTTAAAAGATACTTCAAAAAGAAATTTCTGTCTGAACAATACTATGAAGAAAGGGCCAAGGAATTTTATGAACTGAAGCTAGGATATATGACTATGAAGGACTTAAACAGTAAGTTCTTAAGTCTGTTAAGATATGTACCGTATTTTGTTGAAGAGAAACCTAAAATACAGCGGTTTATTAGCTACCTTCCATATCATATCAAAGACAGAATCGAATATGATAACCCCAAAACTCTAGAAGAAGCTATGCGAAAGGCTAATTTCTGTTTTGAACAGAATAAAAAGAAAGAAGGGATAGCTAACTGGAAGGCTAAAAAGAACAACAATCAGCTTGAGTACAGGTAAAAGGAGTATGTACCTCAGAAAAATTTCAAGAATAACAAGAACGAAAACCATTTTAATGGTAAAAGCTTCCAGGGAAACAAAAATGGAGCTGCTAATCATTCCAACAACTTCAAGGGCAGCAAGGAGGCTTCTAACAATCATGGAAATTACACAAAGAATTTTGAACGAAAGGACCCTGTTAAGTGCTGGGAATGCAATGGCCCACACTATGCATCAGTTTGCCCGAATCGGAAGAAACCAAATGGCAATATTCATACTATACAAGATGAAATGACTGTTGGAGACTTTGCAGGGACTATGCCCCGAATTAATGCAGCGTTGGAGAACCGCCAAGCTGACTATCAAACTTCCATGGTGGAAGTAGGAGGTATGATTAACAAAATCCCTGTAACTATTTTAATAGATCCGGGTGCTAGTCTTAGTTATATTTCACCCCAGCTAGTAGAAAAATGTAATCTGACTGTTGAAAGGTTTGATAATTCTTGGTCCGTACAACTAGCTACTGGGGCAAAAAGGAAGGTAAACTGTTATGTTAAGGATTGTGTCCTAGATATGAATGATTTTAAGACTACTGTTAAATTAAATGTTTTGCCACTTGGCTCGTATGACATACTTATTGGTATGGACTGGTTAGAACAGCATAAGGTAGTTTTAAACTGTTTTGACAAAACTTTTAGGTGTGTAAACAAAAATGAACAGCCTGTAACTGTTAAGGGTATTCCTAGGAAAACAGTAGTCAGGCAGATTTCTGCTTTACAACTTAAAAGGGCAGTCAGAAAAGAGTGCAAAGCCTATGCTGTAACTATTACAGATGAGGCAGATAAGTCTGAAATCAGCAAGATAACAGTAGAGGATATCCCTGTAGTAAATGAATTTATTGATGTTTTCCCGGAGGAAATCCCAGGATTACCTCCCAAGAGAGAACTGGACTTTACAATTGAGCTGGTACTAGGTGCTGTACCTAGTTCAAAGGCTCCGTATCGTATGAATATTTTGGAGTTTAAAGAATTAAAAACTCAGTTAAAGGATTTAATAGATAATAATTACATTCGACCCAGTGTGTCCCCTTGGGGAGCACCAGTAATTTTTGTTAAAAAAAAGGACGGAACTATGCGACTTTGCATAGATTACCGTCAACTGAACAAGATGCCAATTAAAAATAGATATCCGTTGCCTCACATAGATGATCTGTTTGATTAGCTACGTGGAGCTACAGTGTTCTCTAAGATAGACCTAAGATCGGGATACCATCAGGTAAGAATTAAAGAAGAAGACATTTTCAAAACAGCTTTCAGAACGAGGTATGGACATTACAAATTTGTCGTAATGCCATTCGGGCTTACTAATGCCCCAGCCGTCTTTATGTGCCTAATGAATAACATAATGCATAAATACTTAGATAAATTTGTTGTCGTATTCATTGATGACATTCTAATTTATTCTAAGAATGAAGAGGAGCATAAAGAACATTTACGGATAGTCTTACAAGAACTACGAGAGCAGCAGCTCTTTGCGAAGTTCAGTAAGTGTGACTTCTTCAAAGATGGAATCCAGTACTTAGGACATGTAGTCACCAAGGAAGGGATTTCAGTTGATCCTGAAAAGATCTGGGCAATTGAGGATTGGCCAGTACCAAAAGACGCAACAGATGTTAGGTCCTTCATGGGAATTACCGGTTACTACCGGAGATTCATTGAAGGCTTTTCAAAAATAGCCAACCCAATCACTTCCTTGCAAAAGAAAGGCAAGAAGTTTGATTGGAACTTGAAATGTGAAGAAAGCTTTAAGAAATTAAAGACTTTATTAACAACTGCGCCTATTATAAGAATAGTAGATCCTAATAAGGATTTCGTGGTTTTCATTGATGCTTGTAATGACGGTCTAGGCAGAGTGTTGACTCAGGATGGACATGTCATTGCCTATGAGTCTAGGAAGGTGAAAATTCATGAAAAGAATTATGCCACTCATGACTTAGAATTAGCTGATGTTATTCATGCTTTAAAGATGTGGCGACACCACTTAATAGGCAAAAAGTTTACTTTAATGACTGATAATAAGGGTCTGAAATACCTTTTAGATCAGCCTAATTTAAATGCAAGACAAGCAAGATGGTTGGCCTTCTTAAGTGAATACGATTTCGAAATTCAGCACATAAAAGGAAAGGAAAATAAGGTGGCTGATGCTTTGAGCAGAAATGTAAGGCTGAATTTTATATCAGCCAGCAGCACTTATACCTATGATTTAAATGAACAGCTGTCTGAAGGGATAGAATCAGATGAAATTTATCAAAAGTTGCAAGCTACAGCTAAAGAAGAACCCACAGAAAGTTTAATCAAGGGTTATAGCCTAAACAAAGATGGATTGTTAATGTTTAAAGAAAGACTGTATGTGCCTAATGTATCCAAGGTTAAATTATTAATTCTGGATGAAGTGCATAAAACCCCTTACTCAGGGCATCCAGGCTACCAGAAAACTGTCACCATGTTGAGAAAAGATTATTTTTGGCCTAATATGAAATCTGAAACAGCTGAGTATATAGCTAGATGTTTAGACTGTCAACAGGTAAAAACAGAACATTAGCATCCAGCTGGGTTATTGCAACCTTTGCCTATTCCTAGTTGGAAGTCGGAAATAATCAGCTTAGATTTCATTATGGGATTACCCAAAAATCAGCATCAGAATGATTCAATTATGGTGGTAGTAGATAAATTAAGTAAATCAGCACACTTTATTCCTGTTAAAACCACTTACAAGGCTGGAAACATAGCTGATATATTTCTGAAACAGATTTTTCGGTTACATGGCGTCCCAAAAGTTATTATTTCAGACAGGGATCCTAAATTCACAGGAAATTTATGGAAATCTTTGTTTAAAGGATTAAACAAAACTCTGAATTTCAACACTTCTTTCCATCCTCAGACGGATGGACAAACTGAAAGAGTTAATCAAGTGTTAGAAGATCTGCTAAGAATGTACGTTAAGGATCAACCAGGTAAGTGGGAGGATTATTTACATTTAGCAGAATTTGCATACAATAACAACTATCAATCGTCAGCTAAGTTTAGTCCTTTTGAAATTCTGTATGGACGTAAATGTAACACTCCTATCTCTTGGAGTAATCCAGTAGATAGATTAGTGTTAGGACCTGATTTATTAAAAGAGATGGAACAGATTGTGAAACAAGTGCAGGTAAATTTGAAGATTGCCCAGGATCGGAAAAAGAGTCGAGCAGATTTGAAAAGAACTCCTAAAGAGTTCTAGGTAGGTGAACATGTGTTCATCAAGGTAATACCAAAGAAGAGCTCCCTAAGACTGGGGAGTTGTGCAAAATTAGCGCCACGTTACTGTGGTCCGTTTGAAATTTTATCTAGAATCAGTCAAGTTGCTTATCAGCTAGCATTACCACCTAATTTAAAAGTACACAATGTTTTTCATATTTTTGTTCTGAAAAAGTATGTTCATGATGCTACTCATGTTATTGATTGGAACATTGTACAGGTAGAACCAGAAGGGGAAGTTCTAGTGGAACCAGATTGTATCCTCGGGAGGAGGAAAATTACTCTGTGAAACCGCACCATTGGACAGCTGAAGGTGCAATGGAAGCACCTTAGTCCTGAAGAAGCTACCTGGGAACTGGAAAGTAAGATGCGGGAAGCATACCCAAATCTATTCCAGCAGGTGGCTAAGGATGAGGAATAAGTAACATCGAGGACGATGTTACATTTTAAGGGGGGTGTGTATGTCACATACCACAATTTTGTAAAATAATGTAATTGTTTTATTATATTCTTGAGACATTATGTTAAATTTAATGCTAAGTAGGAATGGATGACTCAGCAGAGTCACTAGAAATGGAATGTAATTCTGAATATTTTATTATTAATAAATAAATTATGGAGACAACAGCATGGGAGAGCTGTTAAAAAGAGGTTACTGGTCAAACTGGTGGATGGAACTAGGTGGAGAGGCAAATGACAAGTGGTAGCATCCTCAAACACTTCCTAAGTTGTAGGTGGCAACTTCCCTATATTTGGGGTCATGATTCCCCAAGAAAGTGGAATCTGAGCAGGTGGCTCATTAATGACAGTTAACCCAACAAAGACCTAGGCAATCTTTTAAATAGTACTCAATGAACTGAGTTGGGGTTCAATTGTTCTGGAGGGAGAATACATTCAGGTGAATGCTATTCAGGAGTCCCATTGAGGAAGTGGGAAAGATAGTAAGGAAGTGGTTTGAGAGGGATGCTGCAGGAACTTGCTTCCATTATAGCTGTTTGGGCTGAGTGAATTATTTTGCTGCACCTAGTTCCAGCCAGGGAGACCAGAGCAAGCTCGGGGGTCCTGAGAAGTGCTGTCTGGGCACTCTCCAGGAGTTGGTAGGGAGGAACAACCTCCCATTGCTGTTGTTGTCCACAGTTTGAAACAAGTTCTGCCACTTATTCCTGTTGTTTATTGAGTAGATATGAATGTATTATATGTTTATCTTCTTTATGTCTGAATAGGATTTAGTTTAGTAGAAGTTAGCATCCCTAAATTATCAGTAGACAGATTCTGCAGAGTTATTATGTCTCAGAAATTTCCTAGTTTCATTATTATCTTACGGTTAAGGTATTTGTTTTATGCGTGCTATACGTTGTTATTATTGTAAGTAATAGGATGTTATTGTGATTTTTAAACTTGGTTTTATACAATAGTTAAATAGATAAGTAGAGGCTTTTTATATAGTAAATATTTTTTTTTGGAAAAATAAACTTGTTAAAACAATCATAGGAACATAAATAAATATAACCATATAAACTACAGTAATAATATTATCATAAATAATATTTCAGAAGAAGTTATATCTATAATTAGAATAGCTTTATAGAAATTTAAAAAAAAAACCAAAATCCTAGTTAATTTGAACGAGTCTTTTCATAACAAGTAAATTGTTAAAAACAAACCCTAGCAGGAAGCATCACGAAGAATCGTTCTTTGTTAAATAATATAGTTGCCGAGCATAAACATTGTCATATCATCACTCACTTGTCTCTCATTTATCAATCAATTCTTAATCATAGAACTTAGTTACTGTTTTTACAACCAAAGCAATAGTAGAACAGAAGTCTAGTTCATTTATCGAGCTCAACAGTAGGAAGATACCATGTTTCCTTTTACAGTCAAGCAATAACAGAGTTGAGACCAAAGTAACAGAAAGACATCACGACTGTAGGATTCAGTTGAACCCTAACAACCCAGTTTCACAATAAGAATTCTTCAGTAGAGAATTACCCTAGATTTTATTTCCACAACAAATTGAATTAGACAAAGTAGTTTCCCAGCTCATTGCCGAGCTTTATTTTCATCAAAAAAGTTTTTACTTGTTACCCGAGCTACCAACAGAGGAAAAAGCGTAACTACAGATTTAGTTTTTAAAACAAACCACCACTGTTGTTACGGATTGAATCCACAATATCTCAGGCTTACAAGTAGTTTACATTTAGAATTTGGACAACGATTCTACTACGGCTGCAGCCTAGACCTGACAGTGAAAATAATATTATAGCATGAAGTTGAAATTTTAGACACACACATAAGCTCAAAACCAACAGGAGACTTGCAACAAGTCGTATTATCCAAACATTAAAACTCTTTACAACAATTTTCACCTACGGCCGTAGCCATTTAGTAATAGAAACTTTCTACATAAACATAGAAAATTGAAACACACACCATACACCAGCTCCATTCTTCAGAATGACTGTAACAAGTCATTTTATAAAGTTTAAATTACACAGGAAATAACGCAGGAGCAAAACCTTGGCTAAGACATTATTCAACCTACAGCCGAGTTCACAAACCCACAATATAAGTGGTTTTAAAGATTTAATTATTATGATACATAGCATCGAATTAAAGGAAAACGCAGACGTAGAACAAGCCATTATACAGACCACAAATTATATTAAGTTCATTTCCAAAACCCTGGGTAAAAACCCCAATCAAGTACAGGTACAGTATTAAAACCTTGAGGCCGTAACCCCATCATTGTTGAGAAGTCTCATAGCCTTTCTTTTTACACATTAATAAACCCTAAATACCTCTAGCAAGACGAATAAATTACAAATGACTTTAGTCATAACCGTTCATACACAGCACTAGATTAGACACGACCATGAACCTTAGTAACAAACAGCCTCAAGACCAAACAACACAGTAGATAGCCACAAGGGTGGTCTTTCATAACCAAACGACACAGACAACCAACAAGAAGGAACGCCATGGTATAGACCAGGCTTACCCGGTTAAGCAACCAACAACCGAAGCTGGAATCATCCACCTTGCGAATGGAGCCAGGGCCTGCAAACAACGGAGTATCATTAGTTAGCACTTAAAAATATTGTTTGAAGATTTAAAACAAATTCTTGTATACAAAATATGAAGAGGAGACTGTAAGTTACCGGTAGTTCAAAATACAGAAGATAGACTGATAGCCACGAGATGAAGAAGGATAATGCCCAGCATTTGCTCCAGGGAACAAGTTACCAGAAGCATTGGGTTATCATCCCTCCGAGGAACTTCAACAGAACCAAATTAAGAACATTGCAGACATTGGAAGCCGAGCCAGGGTGATACGGGTAGCAAAAGATAGAACCCTAGGTCATAACTACCTCACAAGCTGCCAAACAACAAAAACAATGACTCCCAGACAATGCTATGAACCAATACGAAGATTCGGGGCAGTATGTTAGCTGCTAGTTCACCGTAATAACCTGGAAGCTGTATCAACAGCGCCGTAACAAAGACTCATACCTGGAGATGTTGTAGAAAGACCCGAGCCCGAAGGCGAAGGAAAATGACAAGGTAGGGCTAGGTCTAATGATTTATATCACCAAGCACTTGGTTCTCAATTAACCACGTAGCAGATTAATATTTCCTTACAGTGGGTCGAGACTCCATAGTCCCACGAGGGCTTCCCAATTATTGTTAATCAATTAAAATCATAATAAGGATATCAAAGTATGATAATAAACCATAGTTCAAACTTGCCAAAATTCCCATGATAACACATGCCTTCGATTGTTGCATTGGAAACCATTAACATTTGGACCTACAATCATTAGAATCAGGCTAATAATATTAAAGTGCAAGATCTCGATGATAGTATTATCATTGTTGCTAAAATAAAAACCTATAATATGTGCAAACCAAATTATTGTATGATTCTTCATAAATGATAATTCATATATCATCCTTTTAAATCAAAACATTAGTACAATACATGTAATTCTTGTATTACATAGATCTAAACATTGACTTATTACATCATACAATACGAATGTTGTTCAAAACTCATTTATGAAGTATTCTAGGCATGGGGGAAGCATTTTGAATTATAAAAACTATTTTTGGAAATGATGTAATGAAAGCTATAGTTGTTAGTCTTGATCTTATAGCTATTAACATTATAGGAATAGGAGTAGCGGCGAAATCAAATAAAACCCTTAAGGATATTATAAGAAGACATGTAAATGAAAGAATATCATACAATGCTAGCAATAAGTAACTTATACGAGGAAATCTCCAGATCCGTTATAAGGGAATTGCAAATGATATAGCAACAACAGATGAGTAATAACTGTCATAATCTCTAAGTAATTTCAAATTCAATAACAGTAAGAACAGAGAAGTTCGTAGGCAGAGTGCTACCTTCAAACACCTGAAAACCGAGTTAGCATGCTTAGACTTTTATTGAGTGATTTTTGGAACAACTAAATTGGATTATAATACTTTAAAGATTCAATTGTCGCGACCGCACTTTACCTGTATATCTGTAAAGAGAAAGACAGTTTGATGCATTAGCTCGAAATCTAAGTAAGCCCCGTCCGCTATGGCAACTCCCCCTTGAGGTTGCAAAACAATAAAGCAATCAGTAACGGAAAAGAGAAAACCATAATAACATTTAAGTATAACAAAAGATCATTTAGACACACTTACAATCGCGTAAGTTAAACAGACAGTTAAATGACTGCATTTAATAACATTTATTGCTATCTTAAAAATTTTAAATTTTTTGGAAATTCTTGGGTTTTGACATCATGTGGAGCCATATATATGAAAGACCAAATAAAATTTAAAAATGTAGCAGGTGGTTCCCATTTATGAGTGGCGAGGTTACATGCCATGATATTCCTTTAATTAAGGGTTGATGTCCATCCTCATGAGAAGGACCCAATTTTTTTGATACGCCATTATTAATTCAACCATGCTTGTATATATAGTTTAGTATAGTGTTAATAAATCACTAGTCCAAGAAAAATTAATCATTCCCACCCACACCTAATGATATTACCCACACATGATTAGATTTGACTTCACTTATTTGAAGAAAGCCTAAATAAAGCAAAACACACCATGTAATACTTTATAAAACAAGTTACTTGACTCATATCAATGTATAATGTATCTCTATTTTATCTTCTAAATGGGTATTACAATGTTTATGTGAGCATAATCATGGAAAGAGTGGTTTTAATCTTAATACAAATTTATCTTTTATAAGTTTGCACTTTCGATGTAGTGATATATTTAATATACAAGGTAATTATGTTATATGTTATTTGAAAATAAAAGTTAAAAATTATCTTACTTATTATATAATTTATTTTAGTAAATGTTTTATATATCAAAACACTTTTGCAATATGGAATAGATATGTTAATGTTAATTTTATTGAAATATAAACTAGCAATTGTCCTAGAAGGTGTAAAGAAACATCGATAGAAACAACAAATGGAAAGTACTATGTAAGTGGCAAGTAAGTATGAATCTATTGTGATAAAAACCAAGGATGAATTCATAGCCATGTGCATTGTATTCCTTTCAATACCCTAGTTTAATTTTATGGATATCATGTATACTTATTTGAAAATGTATTTGTGCATTGAATGGATTGACAAAATAACATTAACTCACAAATAGCAGATTTCATAAATAAGTCTAGGTCAAAAGTACCACGTTGAAAGAGGAGTGGGATGTCATGCATACTTCTTTGCAACCTTCTCAAATCTTTATGGACTATAAATAGTCATTGAAAAAATAACATAACTCATAAACACTCTTTCATAAAATAGCCATAAATCACATATACCATAATGAAAAAGGACTAAGACATTGTGCATATCTCTTTGTATGCATCCTAATTACAAGATTCGTTGCATTAACCAAGAAAATTATGAACATTGCTTTGAAAAAGCATAACATTTTTCCTATATTCCAAAGAATCTTAATCCAATTTGGTTTGAAACTCAAATTCCTCCTTAGAATCACAATCAAAGAAGTTCCATCTTACCAAAGGAGATCCAATTATTAAATATTAAGCAAACCTTTAATATTCACAATCCTTCAATAGTTATTATCAATTATTAAGCAAACCTTTAATAGTTCAGTAATTATTATTCTCTCAATTGGTTGGATTAGGTGCTTAAGTGCTCTGAATTGCAAGTAGGAGGTCACACGGTCAAGTGATTGGGCTAGATATCTTTGTGAATATTGTGGGTCTCACTTGATGTCCCCATCAGAAGAGGCATTCAAGATTTGAAGATTGAGAATGGATTGATTTATGTTTTCTTCGAGATTACTCATATAATCTTGAGTAGGAATTAAAATTGAAAATATACTTTGAGAATGGCTTAGTTTAAGTGTATTTTCAAAGAATACCCATCTCCTTTAATAAGCCTTTGTTTCCCAATTTTGAGAATAACTTTGTTTAGGTGTATTTCAATGACTGCTTATATCATATAACAAGTGTTTATTTGATATTTTTGAATAGATATATGTGGTAGATGTTATGGTGCTTTAGCTAGATGCCTAGGGAAATCTTCAATTCTAGTAAGTTAATAAAAAATATACTAACTATAGAGTAATGTGACTAATCCATTCTTTGTCACATTTATGTTTATAGGTTTGGGTTCTCTTCATTGTGTTTCATCTTGAATTTATAAATATTAATCCATTCTCTATTGAATTTATGTATGTATGTTATGTTCTCTTCATTTTATTTCATCTTCAATTTTTAAATTTTCTTATTTTCCTTTAACTATTCCATTTTCAATGTTGTTTCCATTTCATTTGTCACATTAGGATTTGATATACTTATTATACGTAATATCTATAGAATATCGAGCTTACCAAAGGCACTATGTGAAGTGAAGAAGAGAGAAAAATATTCTTCAATAGTCTCCATACCATGGGGAGATATAACAATATGAACTATTGTGCATTATTTGTGCCTCCAATTCCAATATAATATCTGATAGTATGCATTGGGTTTCATATTTTGTCTCACTCTGCAATTTTCCCTAGTGAATGGACTAATGCTCTACTACACTAATATTGTTGTCGTTTTATTGAATTCTCATGGGAATCTCAAATGTTTTATGCATATCATAATTGGATGTGCGAAATAAGAATTGAACAGGTGACCTCTTGCCGAGGAACTGACATTAAATATTTGGTCATTTAACGAATGAGCATCTTTACTATAACACCTCTTATGAAATTGTTTTGATGCATTCCCAAATAAAGAAATCCTTAAAAATAGATTCTTCATATAGCATACCACTCTTATTAATTTTTTCTCAACAAAAGGTTGGGTATTATCCATTTGTTGGATATTGTGTTAACAACTGCTGAGCCTAAACCCATCCCTGGCCTGTTCGAGAACTTCAATAAATTACATTGAACATAGCCATAAAAACATAAAAACAAATTAATTAGAAGATGTAAGGACTATTGGGAATACTTAAAGTTACATATTCCAAGGGAGTTGACTTATGCATTTGTTGAGGATATCATTACCTATAAAAATGCATTTCTCTAAATAAATAAAAAACAAATCTCTAAATAACTAAAAAACAAATAAAAAAGAAGTCAGTTTAAGATTATAGTTATCATTGCATAAATCATTGTTAAAAGAGCAAGGTGAGTTAATCACTATGGGTATAAGTTGTTATAAAAAATATCCTTGAAGTAGCCAAAATAGTTAAAGTTATGCATATCCATGGAATGGTTTGTTCATCTCCGTCATGGATATCCATGGAATGTTTTAATTTAATTTTTTATTGAGTTAAAGATTACAAAATTTATTTTATAAGTATTTCCTTTTGATATTTTTATGTATAAATATATTTCATAACTAGGTGTAAATTGCATTTACTAAAATTACCATCGTGAATCTAATTTTTTTTACTTCTTTTATGTAGCACATAACATGACTTTCAAAACTAATATTTGGTTTAATCCCTCCCACATGTCTCCATTGATTGAGAGATTACGACTTAGCTTATATCGTGGAATGTTTTAATTCAATATTTTATTCATTTGAAGATTAAAAATATTTTCTTATTACATTAACTTTTAATTTACACTTGCAAGGGTGTAGCTTAACCGACGATTTGCTTGATGTGAAGGAAATGTTGTAAATGGAGGTCACAAGTTCAAATCACTCTGGCTTACCCGTTCCCCGTGCTTGCAGGCTGTGTGGGTGCACCTAGGGGTATAGTGGTAGCGGACGGGATTGGATCCGTGGACCCCATGTCACACGAGTACCATCCCCTTCCTTTTATAAAGTTATCTATGAAAGGATAATGATAGAAATTAATGGTAAATGTATAGAATAAATTTGAATTTGAAATTAGAGAAATCAACATTTTTGAAATAAAATTTGAAAATGACAAAAGCAATTCATGTTTGGTAAATGAATTTGGGAAAATTATGAAAAAAAAAGCATTTTCCTAATTTGAAATTAGAGAAACCAACATAGTTAGAATAACATTTGAAAATGGTAAAAGCAATGTATGTTTGGTAATTGAACTTAGGAAAAGCATGATAAAAGAAAAATGAAAATTAACAAAAGAAAATCATTTTGTAGTTGTATTTAGGAAAGCATAATAAAAGAAAAAGAAAAAAAAAAAAAAAAAATCATTATGTGAAAGTGAAATTAATTTTATTCTTAATAACTCTTAAATTAAAATGAATATGATATATTGTAACCTTAATTTTCTTTCTAAATAAAAAAATTATATTTTAAATCTCTTAATATCAATTACTAAGCTTAGTGAAAATAACGTTTAAAATATTTTTAAAATCCTAATGTAAGGATTATATTGTTTTTCAATGGAAACTATAAACTTTTCTTGACAACTCATTCATTTATTTTAACAACAAAGATAAAGTTTATCTTTAGGTTGAAAAAAAACTTCCTCATAAAAATTCATAAGTTTGGTTTATTGAGAAATTATAGATTTAGAAAAATAACATCATTTATTTAAAAAATCAAATAAGAGTGGTGTTGAGGTCGTTTATAATTGACAAAAAGTTACTACTAATTTTGAACATAAAGATTTAAATGACATTAAAAGGAAATATTCCATATAATGTTAATTGACTTAAGAATACATTACAAAACAACATAAAATTTTATTATTTCATGATTTTGAAAAACATATATTCCATATAATGTTAATTGACTTAAGAATACATTACAAAACAACATAAAATTTTATTATTTCATGATTTTGAAAAACATATATAAAATTAGTAAAAATAATTTATAGGATATGAATGGCTTAAAATACAATGGAAGTAAACCTACAAATTTAAAGAATATATAGATCATACATTTATACATTTAGTACTTAAAAAATAAAAAATATCCAATAAATAATGTATATTTTCATATTATTTGTGCAATGATATCAACTAAAACAACCATGGATTTATCTTTTTAACATTTAATATTATATTCTTAAATTACATATGAGAATGACATATGAAGTTAAAAAGCATCTTAACCTAAAACGTTTCTTACCCTAATCTAAAAAGCCATGACATAATGACTTTGTTCTAAAATTTCCTTTCTAACTTGAATGTTTGGAGTACGTCATATTAGTTATAACCATTACACATGTAATTTCACTCTTAATGACATCGATCCCCTTTTGGTTGTTTTTATTTTTTATTTTTATAGAAATGGATAATTTTCATTGATATATAGAAGTTGTGGCCTAATCGGTTAGCATTAAATAATACATGATGCCTAAAAAATTCAGAATATAGAGGCAAAAATACCAATTTTAATTCAAAACAAACTTTAACATCATCATAATCATCATCATCATCTTCATTATCATCATCACCATTATGTTCATCATCATTGTCATCGTCATCACCCTCATTTTCATCATCATCATCATCATCACCACCACCACCATCATCGTCATCACTATCATAATTATCATCATCATCATCGTTGTCGTCGTCGTCGCCGTCATCACCATATTCATCATCATCATCATCATCGTTTTCGTCATCATCACCACCTTCATCTTCATCATCATCTTCATCATTGTCATCATCATAATCATCATCATCATCATCATCATTATCAGCAGCAACAACATTTTCATCATGATATTAATCATCAACATCATCATCATAAGGAGCTTCTCTAATTTTGGATATAAGGAGCTTCTCTAATTTTGTTGAATCATTACTGGTGTGAGATGATGATGGTGATGATGACGATGAAGATCATGATGAAGATGTTGATGATGATGATCATGATCATGATCATGATGAATATGTTGATGATTATGATGATGGTGATGATGATGATGAAGATGATGATGATGATGAGGATGAGGATGAGAACGAGGATGATGATGATGACACTGCTACTCCTGTTGATGATGATGATAATGACAATGAATATGATGGTGATGACGATGACAATGATGATGATGAAGATGATGAAGATGATGATGATGATGATGAGGAAGATGTTGATGAGGAAGAGGGAGATGCCTATGACGATGATGATGAAGATGATGATGAAGATGGCGATGAGGATGATGAAGATGAAGATGATGGTGATGAAGATGATGAATATGATGATGGCGATGATGATGATGATGATGATGATGATGATGAAGATGAGGGCTGGTGCAAGGTAATGATACCCAATTATGACACATTAGTTACAATGACATGCTGGAAAAACATACATGTTATCATTAAAATGAATTATTAGAGGTACCTACAAAACTTTTTCGAATTAGGTGTAAAAAGATGAAACGTAGAAAAACAGATCACCTTCTAGAACATATAACTTTGATTTATGGAAAAGTGGTATAACCACCCCAAAATGTCATTATTTTAAGATTGATATGTTATTTTTTCTCTAAAACATAATGCACATGTTTTTGTTGGTCCACCAGTTTGTTATGTAAATTGTCAATTTATGAGGAAAAAAATATGTAGAGGCATAGGCAACAGACAAATCTTGTGCAGGGCTATTTTTCCAAAATTTTAAAAGTTAATTTTATATTTTTTTTAAATTAGGAAAGTCAATAAAACCTTAAAACGACATGGTCGAGTGTTGGTCCACCATATCATGGTCTGAACATAATCAATCAACCTTTTTTTAGCTTGTACGTATTCTTGTACTCTTGTGCGGGTTCTTTTTCGTTTTTGAAATATGTAAGCCAATCAAAATTTATAGGCCAAATAAATGACCTATGTTTTTTACAAATTTGACATGAGTGCACTTAAAAATTAATTAAAAATAGAAAACAACAATAGATCTATTCAAAAAATATATTGTTAAAATCTACACATAGAGCTCGACAAGTGTGTGCAATTTCATCAATAGTGCACTAGTGGAGCATATGCGAAACTAAGATTGAAAAACAAGAAGTTACAACATTTGATGTGTTCTGCCATAAATCAGACCTAGACTCAAGGTTTGGAAATCTGAAGCTAATACCAAACCTGCAAGGGTGCCAAAGATAATTTGAATCCGGACATGCATGCGTGCAAATGTGTGCACATACAGATGCACGCACGTGTTTCGATGCGCACACGCATTGCTATGCTCGCATGCATTTCTATGCGTGTGCATGTTGAATTGTGCACACATGTTGATATGCGTGCACGTGTTGATATGCGCACACGTGTTGATTCTATTTCTATAAAATCTAATTTCCATTGCTAGACATAAAAGTTCCAAACTATTTTCATTCACTATTTTTGTTGAATAAGATGAGATTGCCTCTAAGGTTGGGACCCCCCCCTCTCTTCCTATCCACACAATCCACCCCACTATCTTCCACTCTACCCAATCCATCCTCCCTCCCTCAACCCTCTCTTCTCTCCTTCACCATAAGGGTTATGAGATATACTATTACAAAAAATCAGTAACTCGTATTATCCTCATGTACATATAAATCTTCATCCTTGTAACCATAAATCCATGACCCCTATATCTCAATCCCCAAACCCTTGACCATTAGTCCCTAGCCACTACAATTCCTAGTCCCTAGTACAAATAATGACCATAACTCTTGGCCCACTATATCCTAAACTAATATAGCCCCTAAGACTCCTAAATACTAACACATAATGATATGTATCCCTTAAACCCAACATAATTATAACCTGGAAAGTCTCTAGCCAAACAAAATTTAACCCCTAACCCTTATTGTCGTCATCATCTTCCTCATCTTCACCATCATCGTTTTCATTGTCATCACCATCATCTTCATGTTCCTCCTCCTCCTCCTCCTCCTCCTCCTCCTCATCTTCATCATCATCATCATCATCATCATCATCGTCCTCATCTTCATCATCATCATCATCATCATCATCATCTTCGTCATCATCATCATCTTCATTATCATCATCATCATCATCATCATCTTCATCATCATCATCATCGTCGTCTTTGTCACCCTCTTCCTCATGCTCATCATCATCATCATCATCATCATCATCATCATCATCATCATCGTCATCCTCATAATCATCATCATCATCATTATCATCACCATCTTCATCATCATCATCATCATTGTTGTTGACCTCATCACCACCATCATCATCATCATCGTCGTCATCATCATCATAATCCTCATAATCATCATCATCATCATCATCATCATCATCATCGTCATCATCATCTTCGTCATGGGTGATTCCATGAAGATGGGTAACTCTTCCTGGCCAAATATGACGGTGAAAAACGAAAATTTTATCCATGATTAAATTGAAACCCTCGAAACTCATATTTGCCACATGAATTTTGACATGTGGTTGAAAAATGAAGTGTAGAGAATTATGTTGGATTTCCAATGAATTTTTTTTTCGAAATATACCAATGTCATTTATTGTATCGAATTTTCATTTAATGAAACATGTGTATTTAAAAATTTCAAGAGCAATTAACAAGTAGTTTGTGTGTGTGCACAATAATTTAATGTTAAAGTAATAATTTTAAAAAATGAAATATGTGAACATGATCTAGACAGAATGCACTAGTGCTTACATATTTTTCTTTTAATTTTTCTCGAAAAATTATATTTATTATTTTTTTTCAAAACTGACCAATGAATATTCCAGTCGCATTTTGCACACATGTTTGTGTGTGCACCAAATCTTTTGATTGTTTACATAATTTGCAAAACTAAAAATACCCTTTTGAAGAGGATGCATTTATCTAGTGCTTGTGTATTTTTTCAAATTTTTTGGATGTGTATTTTGAATGTTGTGGATTTATCTTTGAGATCAATCGAAGTTGTCGGCAGGGTTTTTTGGGGCAAGTTTTAGTAGAAATTTAAAAACAAAAGACATACAAAGATAAAAATTCACCAATTTTATTCATCTGGATAGAGGATTCATTGACAAATCCAATGGTATCAATTCCGTCCATTAATGTGCATTTAATGACATGGTTTAACCCTCTGGAAGGCAGACAAAACTTTCATTCTGCAATGAAAAGGGCTCTCGGCCTGTTTTCTAGGCCCTCGATCGAGCTATTTGCTCGATCGAGGTATCTAAAATACCTTGATTGAGGGTTTAATAAGACCTCGATCAAGGCTTTTAACTAGACCTCGATCGAGGTATTTTAAAACCCTCAATCGACCAAATTGCTCGATCGAGGGCTAAAAAAAGGTTGCGGGCCTTTTTTTATTTTTTTCAAAAGCTAGATCTAGCTTTTCAAAAGCTAGATCGAACTTTTCAAAAGCTAGATCGAGATTTCAAAAGCTAGATCGAACTTTTGAAAAGATAGAAAGAGGTCTTGTTTCAACCCTCGATCGAGGTATTTAAAAACCATCGATCGAGGTATTTTCGAGCTTTCGATCGAGGTATTTTAAAACCCTTGATCGAGGTTTAAACGTCGATC
>BSBM01000640.1:1250000-1342500 GCA_027924585.1 Larix kaempferi
CTCTCCTCCTTCGATGAAAATTAGGGTTTCTGCAAAAGTTGTAATGTTTGGGATCTGAGTGCATGGCTGGATAGCCCTCCTCAAAATCGAAGTTTTAAGCCCTAGATCAAACTTTTTGAGTGGGTAGAACCCTAGTCTTTGTCAAACCCTAGTTTGACTTCTAGACCAGAAAACCAGAAAACTAGTGAACCAGAAAAACTACGCACTTGTGCACCAATAAACCAAAAAAGCTATGAACCTGTGCAACAGTAAACTAGAAAGGTGAAGACTAGAAAACCAGAAATTCTGTTTCAGATCCGGAAGGTGAAAAGTTGAAGTTTCTAGAAGCTGAGCACACTAGTAATCTCAATTCAATCAAGATCATCTCCTGGTAAGTATTATTCTCACTTTTGAGAAATTTCATTCTATGTGACCTCCTGGATAAGATGGCTCCAATCACTAAGCTTGAAGACAAGATAGAGGGTATAGAGAATTTTCGGGCATGGAAATATAGGATTGGTCTCATTCTTGAAGAGAATGATCTTGTTCAATATATCAAAGATGAGATTGCATAACCTAAAGAATATGAAGCCAAATAGAAGTATAAGAAGGACTTGATTAGGGAAAAGAGAATCATTTCTAATTCTATCAAGGACCACTTGATTCCCCAAGTTGCACCCAAGAAGAACCCAAAGGAAATGTATGATGCCCTAGGCAGAATGTATGACGGTAGGAACATCAACATAAAGATGAATTTGAGAACTCAATTGAAGAATACCAAAATGAATAAAGTATAATCTATTTAGGATCATTTCACAAGGGTTTCCTAGTTCAAGGAACAACTAGAAGCCATTGGAGACACCCTTGATGAAGATGAACTAGTCATGACTGCACTCAATGGTCTCACTAGACCTTGGGAGTCATTCATCCAAACTATGTGTGCAAGAAAAGAAAGTATGAAGTTTGATGTGGTATGGGAGGATTGCATTCAAGAAGAGGCTAGGGTAGCCAATAGAGAAGCCCTACTCAAAGAAGATGACCAAGCTTTTCCCACTCACACAAGAAGAAGAAGGAGTCACTTCAACTCCATGAAGAATGGACATAAGAAATCTCATCCTCCACATAGATTTCAAAAGAAAGAAGGAGTAAGCTCAGAAAGAGATATCTCCTCAGTTCAATGTTTTAGTTGTCACAAACTAGGACACTTTTCAAGAAATTGTCCCTCAAGGAAGAAGAAGAATCTGCACAAAAGACATCATGCACATCTAGTAGAAGATGATAGTGAAGAAGAAGAAGAGGAAAGGCCTAAAATGAAGAGAGCTAAAGTAGTAGAAGAATATGCAGAAGAGTATATTCTATTCTCTGCACTCTATGGGTCAGTAACACCTGGAAAAGATACATGGCTCATTGATAGTGGTGCTTCAAAGCACATGACAGGACAAAGGAAAACTCTCTCAAATATTGAAGAAAAGACCTCTCCCCAAAAGGTATCCTTGGGATATGACTACCAATATCCCATCAAGGGAATTGGTGAAGCAAGCTACAAGCTTGATTCTGGAACTCCGCTAAGGATGAAGGAAATTCTTATGTACCAGGCTTGAAGAAGAACTTACTTTCTATCTCAACATTAGATAAGAAAGGTTATAGGGTTACATCAATAGATGGACAAGTGCTCATGTGGTCCAAAGGAAAATCAATTGAGGATGCAATAGTTATTGGTGAAGAGGAAGGAGGACTATATAAACTCAAGGGACATCCAGAGGCTACCCTTGTTCATGAGGCCACTAGCCCTAGTGAGCTATGGCATAGGAGGATTGATCACATTAACTACAAAGCATTACCCCATGTGACCAAGGTAGTTATAGGACTACTAGATTTGAAAATTGATCATAAAGGCACATGCAAAGGATGTGCAAAAGGGAAGAATAACAAGAACCCATTTCCAAAGAGTGAGACAAAGAATAAGAGTACTTTGGAATTGATTCATTCAGTTGTGTGTGGACCAATGCCATCCACATCCTTGAGTGGTTATGAATATTACCTTACATTTATTGATGACTACTCAAGGAAGACTTGGATATATTTCCTAAAGGGAAAAGATGAAGTCTTCGGAAATTTATGGAACCATTATGGAAGCAGTAAAAACAATGATACATGATCAAGACCTACCTATGTATCTATGGATTGAAGCAGCCAGGACAACAGTCTATGTGCAGAATAGACTATCTCATAGTGCTCTTGATTTCAAGACCCCATAAGAAGTGTTCATAGGGAAGAAGCCTGAGGTAAGTCACCTCAAGATATTTGGATGCCTAGTATACATTCACATTCCAAAAGAAAAGAGGACCAAGCTAGACCCTTCTGGGAAGAAGGGAATATTTGTTGGATATTGTGAAGCATCCAAAGCATTCAGAATATACATCACATGATTCCATCATATAGAAATAAGTAGGGATGTGACATTTGATGAAGAGGAATCTCTCAAGAGATCTAGGAAGTGTCAGTATGAAGAAGTATATGAGGAAGATGCACCTTCCAGAATTACAGAAGTTGCACCCACCCCTGAAGAGACAACACCTGAAGACCATGACATGATGGAACCACAAGAACCCCCTGCCATAAGCATATCAAGGAAGAGAAATCCAACATGGGAAAGAGACATTATACTAGGAGCAGAAAAGTATGGAGATCCTGAATGCTCCACTAGAGTGAGAAAGAAACCAAAGACATTCTCCAGCTATATGGCCTTGATGTGTGATCTTGTAGATCAAGAACCCACTAGTTATGAAGAAGCATCTCATAAGAAAGAGTGGGTGGAAGCAATGACAAAAGAGTACCAATCAATAATGAAGAATGATGTTTGGGATATAGTTCCCAAACCAAAATAGAAGAGTGTGGTATCTTTCAAATGGATATACAAGATAAAGCATGTCGTGGATGGTAGCATTGAAAAATATAAGGCAAGGTTTGTGGCTAGAGGATTCTCTCAGAAAGAGGGAATTGACTATGAAGAGACATTTGCACCAGTTGCAAGGTACACTTCCATTAGAACCATCATGGCACTTGTATCCATGATGAAGTGGAAATTACACCAGATGGATGTAAAGACAGCCTTCCTGAATGGTGTGATTGAGGAGGCAATGTACATAGAACAACCAGAAGGATTTGAGGTTAAGATAGAAGAATCCATCTATGCAAACTTAAGAAGGCTTTGTATGGGTTGAAACAATCTCTCAGGGCTTGGTATGGAAGAATTGACAGTTTCTTGACGAGCTTGGGTTTTACCAAAAGTAAAGTTGATCCTAATCTTTATCTCAAGGTTATGGATGATGAACCTGTCATACTGTTTCTATATCTGGATGATCTATTTCTGACTGGAAATGAGAAACATATTATTGATTGTAAGAAGAAGCTCTCTACAGAGTTTGAGATGAAAGATCTTGGACTGATGCATTACTTCTTAGGCCTAGAAGTATGGCAAGGCCCAGAAGGGATCTTTCTCAACCAGGGAAAGTATACAGTGGAAATCCTGAAAAGATTCGATATGTTGGAATGCAAATCCATGGCTAATCCCATGGATTCCAACCTTAAGTTGTTAGCTGATGACTCATCAGAGTTAGTGGATGTGACTCTGTATAGACAGATTATTGGGTCACTGATGTATCTGACGAATACAAGGCCAGATATTTGCTTTGCTTTGAGCACCTTAAGTCAGTATCGAGTGGAACCTAGACGAGTTCACCTGATAGATGCAAAGCATGTGATGAGGTACCTAAAGGCTATGATATACTTTGGTCTATGATATCTTGGAGATCATGATCTCAAATTATATGGATACACATATGTTGATTGGACAGGAAGTGTATCAGATAGGAAGAGCACATCGGGAGGATGTTATTGTCTGGGATTTGCTATGATCTCGTGGTTTAGCAGGAAGCAGTCTAGTGTGGTTGTCAGTATAGCTGAAGCGGAATATATTGTTGCTTGCTCTGCTAGTTGTGAAGCGATATGGCTTCGGAAGTTGTTATTAGGATTATTTGACTTAGAGATGGACCCCACTGTGATCCTGTGTGACAACCAGAGTTGTATCAAGATGACAGAGAATCCAGTGTTCCATGATAATTCAAAGCACATAAAGATCCGATATTTTTATATACAAGATATGGTGCATAAAGGAGCTATCAAGCTCGAGTATGTGAGCACTGACGAACAAGTTGCTGATTTATTGACCAAACCTCTCGAGTAATGTTTGAGCATTTTCGAGACAATCTTGGTGTAGCTCGGAAGGACCATCCCCGAAAGGGGGAGTGATATGGTCACTGATGATGAGATTGCCTGCATTAACAGTAAGGTTGATGATGTGGATACCTGTATTGATGAGAATACTGATGAGGTCACCTATTTCGATAATCAAGTCGATGTATGGTCCTTAGAATTTTTCTAAGTGGACGAGAGGACTGCATCATCCATAGAAATGAGAGGTCTCCTAAATGGATCAGGATTGATCATCCTGTACGTAGATCCGGACTACATCGTCCATAAACATGAAAGGTGTGTTAAATGAATCAGGATTGATCATCCTTAGACAATGATCCTGTAATTCTGAAAGGAAGGATAGTCTTAAATGTTGATCCTTGGATTGTGGTGGGATTGATCATCCCTGGACAGTAATCCTGTAATTCTGAAAGGAAGGATAGTCTTAAATATTGATCCTTAGACTATGATCTTGTAATTCTGAAAGGAGGGATCACCAGAGTTCATGGACTGGAATCCCGTAATTCCTAAAGGAAGGATTATCCATGATCCCATAATTCTAAAAGGAAGGATCACAAGAGTTGATGGACTGGAATCCCATAATTCCGAAAGGAAGGATTTTGCATGATCCAGTAATTCAGAAAGGAAGGATCACCAGAGTTGATGGACTGGAATCCCGTAATTTCGAAAGGAAGGATTGTCCATGATCCCATAATTCCGAAAGGAAGGATCACTAGAGTTGATGGACTGGAATCCCATAATTCTGAAAGGAAGCATTGTCCATTATCCTGTAATTTTGAAAGGAAGGATCACCAGAGTTGATGGACTGGAATCCCGTAATTCCGAAAGGAAGGATTGTCCATGATCCTGTAATTCCAAAAGGAAGGATCATGTGAGTATGATGCGATGATGATATTGTTGATCGAGATGATCCAGATGATGATAGTGTTGATCGAGATGATCTGGATGATGATACTGTTGATCGAGATGATCCAGATGACGTTTTCGATCGAGATGATCTAGATAATGATGTTAATCGAGATGATCTAGATGATGATACTATTGATCGAGATGATCTAGATGATAATACTATTGATCGAGATGATCCAGATGATGTTGTTGATCGAGATGATCGAGATGATGATGTTGATTAAGATGATCTATATGATGATACTGTTGATCGAGAGATCCAAATGATGATGATGATCGAGAGATCCATATGATGTTGTTGATCGAGAGATCCAGATGGTGATGCTGTTGATCGAGAGGATCCAGATGTTGATACAGATGATGATGTTACTATAGTTGTTTGAGTGCTACAGAAGATTAAGACTCAGTACTGAAGATGTTGATGTTCCAGTATTGAAGATCTTCAAGATGTTCTAGTAACTATTTGAATTGGTGAAGCAAGCTACAAGCTTGATTCTGGAACTCCGCTAAGGATGAAGGAAATTCTTATGTACCAGGTTTGAAGAAGAACTTACTTTCTATCTCAACATTAGATAAGAAAGGTTATAGGGTTGCATTCATAGATGGACAAGTGCTCATGTGGTCCAAAGGAAAATCAATTGAGGATGCAATAGTTATTGGTGAAGAGGAAGGAGGACTATATAAACTCAAGGGTCATCCAGAGGCTACCCTTGTTCATGAGGCCACTAGCCCTAGTGAGCTATGGCATAGGAGGATTGATCACATTAACTACAAAGCATTACCTCATGTGAGCAAGGTAGTTATAGGACTACCAAATTTTAAAATTGATCATAAAGGCACATGCAAAGGATGTGCAAAAGGGAAGAATATCAATAACCCATTTCCAAAGAGTGAGACAAAGACTAAGAGTACTTTGGAATTGATTCATTCAGTTGTGTGTGGACCAATGCCATCCACATCCTTGAGTGGGTATGAATATTACCTTACATTTATTGATGACTACTCAAGGAAGACTTGGATATATTTCCTAAAGGGAAAAGATGAAGTCTTCGGAAATTTCAAGGAATTTAAAGCCTTGATAGAAAACCATTTAGAAAAGAAGATCAAGATACTCAGGATAGATAATGGTGGAGAATACACTTCAAAGGATTTTGAAGTCTTTTGTAAATAAGATGGGATTAGGAGGGAACTAACCACTCCCTACAATCCTCAACAAAATGGTGTTGCAGAGAGAAAGAATAGAACCATTATGGAAGCAGTAAAAACAATGATACATGATCAAGACCTACCTATGTATCTATGGGTTGAAGCAGCCAGGACAACATTCTATGTGCAGAATAGACTATCTCATAGTGCTCTTGATTTCAAGACCCCATAAGAAGTGTTCATAGGGAAGAAGCCTGAGGTAAGTCACCTCAAGATATTTGGATCCCTAGTATACATTCACATTCGAAAAGAAAAGAGGACCAAGCTAGACCCTTCTGGGAAGAAGGGAATATTTGTTGGATATTGTGAAGCATCCAAAGCATTCATAATATACATCCCATGATTCCATCATATGGAAATAAGTAGGGATGTGACATTTGATGAAGAGGAATCTCTCAAGAGATCTAGGAAGTGCCAGTATGAAGAAGTATATGAGGAAGATGCACCTTCCAGAATTACAGAAGTTGCACCCACCCCTGAAGAGACAACACCTGAAGACCATGACATGATGGAACCACAAGAACCCCCTTCCATAAGCATATCAAGGAAGAGAAATCCAACATGGGAAAGAGACATTATACTAGGAGCATAAAAGTATGGAGATCCTGAAGGCTCCACTAGAGTGAGAAAGAAACCAAACACATTCTCTAGCTATATGGCCTTGATGTGTGATCTTGTAGATCAAGAACCCACTAGTCATGAAGAAGCATCTCATAAGAAAGAGTGGGTGGAAGCAATGACAAAAGAGTACCAATCAATAATGTAGAATGATGTTTCGGATATAGTTCCCAAACCAAAATAGAAGAGTGTGGTATCTTTCAAATGGATATACAAGATAAAGCATGTCGTGGATGGTAGCATTGAAAAATATAAGGCAAGGTTTGTGGCTAGAGGATTCTCTCAGAAAGAGGGAATTGACTATGAAGAGACATTTGCACCAGTTGCAAGGTACACTTCCATTAGAACCATCATGGCACTTGTATCCATGATGAAGTGGAAATTACACCAGATGGATGTAAAGACAACCTTCCTGAATGGTGTGATTGAGGAGGTAGTGTACATAGAACAACCCGAAGGATTTGAGGTTAAAGATAGAAGAATCCATGTATGCAAACTTAAGAAGGCTTTGTATGGGTTGAAACAAGCTCTCAGGGCTTGGTATGGAAGAATTGACAGTTTCTTGACGAGCTTGGGTTTTACCAAAAGTAAAGTTGATCCTAATCTTTATCTCAAGGTTATGGATGATGAACCTGTCATACTGTTTCTATATCTGGATGATCTATTTCTGACTGGAAATGAGAAACATATTATTGATTGTAAGAAGAAGCTCTCTACAGAGTTTGAGATGAAAGATCTTGGACTCATGCATTACTTCTTAGGCCTAGAAGTATGGCAAGGCCCAGAAGGGATCTTTCTCAACCAGGGAAAGTATACAGTGGAAATCCTGAAAAGATTCGATATGTTGGAATGCAAATCCATGGTTAATCCCATGGATTCCAACCTTAAGTTGTTAGCTGATGACTCATCAGAGTTAGTGGATGTGACTCTGTATAGATAGATTATTGGGTCACTGATGTATCTGACGAATACAAGGCCAGATATTTGCTTTGCTTTGAACACCTTAAGTCAGTATCGAGTGGAACCTAGACGAGTTCACCTGATAGATGCAAAGCATGTGATGAGGTACCTAAAGGCTATGATAGACTTTGGTCTATGCTATCTTGGAGATCATGATCTCAAATTATATGTATACACATATGTGGATTGGACAGGAAGTGTATCAGATAGGAAGAGCACATCGGGAGGATGTTATTGTCTGGGATCTACTATGGTCTCGTGGTTTAGCAGGAAGCAGTCTAGTGTGGCTGTCAGTACAGCTGAAGCGGAACATAATTCTGCTTGCTCTGCTAGTTGTGAAGCGATATGGCTTCGGAAGTTGTTATTAGTATTATTTGACTTAGAGATGGACCCCACTGTGATCCTGTGTGACAACCAGAGTTGTATCAAGATGACAGAGAATCTAGTGTTCCATGATAATTCAAAGCACATAAAGATCCGATATTTTTATATACAAGATATGGTGCATAAAGGAGCTATCAAGCTCGAGTATGTGAGAACTGACGAACAAGTTGCTGATTTATTGACCAAACCTCTCGAGTAAAGTTTGAGCATTTTCGAGACAATCTTGGTGTAGCTCGGAAGGACCATCCCCAAAAGGGGGAGTGATATGGTTATTGATGATGAGATTGCCTGCATTAACAGTAAGGTCGATGATGTGGATACCTGTATTGATGAGAATACTGATGAGGTCACCTATTCCAATAATCAAGTCGATGTATGGTCCTTAGAATTTTTCTAAGTGGACGAGAGGACTGCATCATCCATAGAAGTGAGAGGTCTCCTAAATGGATCGGGATTGATCATCCTGTAAGTAGATCCGGACTACATCGTCCATAGACATGAAAGGTGTGTTAAATGAATCAGGATTGATCATCCTTAGACAATGATCCTGTAGTTCCGGAAGGAAGGATAGTCTTAAATGTTGATCCTTGGATTGTGGTGGGATTGATCATGCCTAGACAGTAATTCTGTAATTCCGAAAGGAAGGATAGTCTTAAATATTGATCCTTAGACTATGATCTTGTAATTTCGAAAGGAGGGATCACCAGAGTTGATGGACTGGAATCCCGTAATTCCTAAAGGAAGGATTGTCCATGATCCCGTAATTCTAAAATGAAGGATCACAAGAGTTGATGGACTGGAATCCCATAATTCTGAAAGGAAGGATTTTGCATGATCCCATAATTCAGAAAGGAAGGATCACCAGAGTTGATGGACTGGAATCCCGTAATTCCGAAAGGAAGGATTGACCATGATCCCATAATTCCGAAAGGAAGGATCTTGATGGACTGGAATCCCGTAATTCTGAAAGGAAGGATTGTCCATTATCCCGTAATTCTGAAAGGAAGGATCACCAGAGTTGATGGACTGGAATCCCGTAATTCCGAAAGGAAGGATTGTCCATGATACCGTAATTCCAAAAGGAAGGATCATGTGAGTATGCTGCGATGATGATATTGTTGATCGAGATGATCCACATGATGATACTATTGATCGAGATGATCTAGATGATGATACTGTTGATCGAGATGATCCAGATGATCTTTTCGATCGAGATGATCTAGATAATGATGTTAATCGAGATGATCTAGATGATGATACTGTTGATCGAGATGATCCAGATGATAATACTATTGATCGAGATGATCCAGATGATGTTGTTGATCGATATGATCCATATGATGATGTTGATCAAGATGATCCATATGATGATACTCTTGATCGAGAGATCCAAATGATGATGATGATCGAGAGATCCAGATGATGTTGTTGATCGAGAGATCCAGATGGTGATGCTGTTGATCGAGAGGATCCAGATGTTGATACAGATGATGATGTTACTATAGTTGTTTGAGTGCTACAGAAGATTAAGACTCAGTACTGAAGATGTTGATGTTCCAGTATTGAAGATCTTCAATATGTTCCAGTAACTATTTGAATTGGTGAAGCAAGCTACAAGCTTGATTCTGGAACTCCGCTAAGGATGAAGGAAATTCTTATGTACCAAGTTTAAAGAAGAACTTACTTTCTATCTCAACATTAGATAAGAAAGGTTATAGGGTTGCATTCATAGATGGACAAGTGCTCATGTGGTCCAAAGGAAAATCAAGTGAGGATGCAATAGTTATTGGTGAAGAGGAAGGAGGACTATATAAACTCAAGGGTCATCCAGAGGCTACCCTTGTTCATGAGGCCACTAGCCCTAGTGAGCTATGTCATAGGAGGATTGATCACATTAACTACAAAGCATTACCTCATGTGAGCAAGGTAGTTATAGGACTACCAAATTTGAAAATTAATCATAAAGGCACATTCCAAGGATGTGAAAAAGGGAAGAATATCAATAACCCATTTCCAAAGAGTGAGAAAAAGACTAAGAGTACTTTGGAATTGATTCATTCAGTTGTGTGTGGACCAATGCCATCCACATCCTTGAGTGGGTATGAATATTACCTTACATTTATTGATGACTACTCAAGGAAGACTTGGATATATTTCCTAAAGGGAAAAGATGAAGTCTTCGGAAATTTCAAGGAATTTAAAGCCTTGATAGAAAACCATTTAGAAAAGAAGATCAAGATACTCAGGATAGATAATGGTGGAGAATACACTTCAAAGGATTTTGAAGTCTTTTGTAAATAAGATGGGATTAGGAGGGAACTAACCACTCCCTACAATCCTCAACAAAATGGTGTTGCAGAGAGAAAGAATAGAACCATTATGGAAGCAGTAAAAACAATGATACATGATCAAGACCTACCTATGTATCTATGGGTTGAAGCAGCCAGGACAACAATCTATGTGCAGAATAGACTATCTCATAGTGCTCTTGATTTCAAGACCCCATAAGAAGTGTTCATAGGGAAGAAGCCTGAGGTAAGTCACCTCAAGATATTTGGATGCCTAGTATACATTCACATTCGAAAAGAAAAGAGGACCAAGCTAGACCCTTCTGGGAAGAAGGGAATATTTGTTGGATATTGTGAAGCATCCAAAGCATTCATAATATACATCCCATGATTCCATCATATGGAAATAAGTAGGGATGTGACATTTGATGAAGAGGAATCTCTCAAGAGATCTAGGAAGTGCCAGTATGAAGAAGTATATGAGGAAGATGCACCTTCCAGAATTACAGAAGTTGCACCCTCACCTGAAGAGACAACACCTGAAGACCATGACATGATGGAACCACAAGAACCCCCTGCCATAAGCATATCAAGGAAGAGAAATCCAACATGGGAAAGAGACATTATACTAGGAGCAGAAAAGTATGGAGATCCTGAAGGCTCCACTAGAGTGAGAAAGAAACCAAAGACATTCTCTAGCTATATGGCCTTGATGTGTGATATTGTAGATCAAGAACCCACTAGTCATGAAGAAGCATCTCATAAGAAAGAGTGGGTGGAAGCAATGACAAAAGAGTACCAATCAATAATGTAGAATGATGTTTCGGATATAGTTCCCAAACCAAAATAGAAGAGTGTGGTATCTTTCAAATGGATATACAAGATAAAGCATGTCGTGGATGGTAGCATTGAAAAATATAAGGCAAGGTTTGTGGCTAGAGGATTCTCTCAGAAAGAGGGAATTGACTATGCAGAGATATTTGCACCAGTTGCAAGGTACACTTCCATTAGAACCATCATGGCACTTGTATCCATGATGAAGTGGAAATTACACCAGATGGATGTAAAGACAGCCTTCCTGAATGGTGTGATTGAGGAGGCAGTGTACATAGAACAACTAGAAGGATTTGAGGTTAAAGATAGAAGAATCCATGTATGCAAACTTAAGAAGGCTTTGTATGGGTTGAAAAAAGCTCTTAGGGCTTGGTATGGAATAATTGACAGTTTCTTGACGAGCTTGGGTTTTACCAAAAGTAAAGTTGATCCTAATCTTTATCTCAGGGTTATGGATGATGAACCTGTGATACTATTTCTATATCTGGATGATATATTTCTGACTGGAAATGAGACACATATTATTGATTGTAAGAAGAAGCTCTCTACAGAGTTTGAGATGAAAGATCTTGGACTGATGCATTACTTCTTAGGCCTAGAAGTATGGCAAGGCCCATAAGGGATCTTTCTCAACCAGGGAAAGTATACAGTGGAAATCTTGAAAAGATTCGATATGTTGGAATGCAAATCCATGGCTAATCCCATGGATTCCAACCTTAAGTTGTTAGCTGATGACTCATCAGAGTTAGTGGATGTGACTCTGTATAGACAGATTATTGGGTCACTGATGTATCTGACGAATACAAGGCCAGATATTTGCTTTGCTTTGAGCACCTTAAGTCAGTATCGAGTGGAACCTAGACGAGTTCACCTGATAAATGCAAAGCATGTGATGAGGTACCTAAAGGCTATGATAGACTTTGGTCTATGCTATCTTGGAGATCATGATCTCAAATTATATGGATACACATATGTTGATTGGACAGGAAGTGTATCAGATAGGAAGAGCACATCGGGAGGATGTTATTGTCTGGTATCTGCTATGATCTCGTGGTTTAGCAGGAAGCAGTCTAGTGTGGCTGTCAGTACAGCTGAAGCGGAATATATTGCTGCTTGCTCTGCTAGTTGTGAAGCGATATGGCTTCGGAAGTTGTTATTAGGATTATTTGACTTAGAGATGGACCCCACTGTGATCCTGTGTTACAACCAGAGTTGTATCAAGATGAGAGAGAATCCAGTGTTCCATGATAATTCAAAGCACATAAAGATCCGATATTTTTATATACAAGATATGGTGCATAAAGGAGCTATCAAGCTCGAGTATGTGAGGACTGACGAACAAGTTGTTGATTTATTGACCAAACCTCTCGAGTAAAGTTTGAGCATTTCCGAGACAATCTTGGTGTAGCTCAGAAGGACCATCCCCGAAAGGGGGAGTGATATGGTCACTGATGATGAGATTGCCTGCATTAACAGTAAGGTCGATGATGTGGATACCTGTATTGATGAGAATACTGATGAGGTCACCTATTCCGATAATCAAGTCGATGTATGGTCCTTTTGTAAAGAAGATGGGATTAAGAGGGAACTAACCACTCCCTACAATCCTCAACAAAATGGTGTTGCAGAGAGAAAGAATAGAACCATTGTGGAAGCAGGAAAAACAATGATACATGATCAAGACCTACCTATGTATCTATGGGTTGAAGCAGCCAGGACAACAGTCTATGTGCAGAATAGACTATCTCATAGTGCTCTTGATTTCAAGACCCCATAAGAAGTGTTCATAGGGAAGAAGCCTGAGGTAAGTCACCTCAAGTTATTTGGATGCCTAGTATACATTCACATTCCAAAAGAAAAGAGGACCAAGCTAGACCCTTCTGGGAAGAAGGGAATATTTGTTGGATATTGTGAAGCATCCAAAGCATTCATAATATACATCCCATGATTCCATCATATGGAAATAAGTAGGGATGTGACATTTGATGAAGAGGAAGCTCTCAAGAGATCTAAGAAGTGTCAGTATGAAGAAGTATATGAGGAAGATGCACCTTCCAGAATTACAGAAGTTGCACCCACCCCTGAAGAGACAACACCTGAAGACCATGACATGATGGAACCACAAGAACCCCCTGCCATAAGCATATCAAGGAAGAGAAATCCAGCATGGGAAAGAGACATTATACTAGGAGCAGAAAAGTATGGAGATCTTGAAGGCTCCACTAGAGTGAGCAAGAAACCAAAGACATTCTCCAGCTATATGGCCTTGATGTGTGATCTTGTAGATCAAGAACCCACTAGTTATGAAGAAGCATCTCATAAGAAAGAGTGGGTGGAAGCAATGACAAAAGAGTACTAATCAATAATGAAGAATGATGTTTGGGATATAGTTCCCAAACCAAAATAGAAGAGTGTGGTATCTTCCAAATGGATATACAAGATAAAGCATGTCGTGGATGGTAGCATTGAAAAATATAAGGCAAGGTTTGTGGCTAGAGGATTCTTTCAGAAAGAGGGAATTGACTGTGAAGAGACATTTGCACCAGTTGCAAGGTACACTTCCATTAGAACCATCATGGCACTTGCATCTATGATGAAGTGGAAATTACACCAGATGGATGTAAATACAACCTTCCTAAATGGTGTGATTGAGGAGGTAGTGTACATAGAACAACTAGAAGGATTTGAGGTTAAAGATAGAAGAATCCATGTATGCAAACTTAAGAAGGCTTTGTATGGGTTGAAACAAGCTCTCAGGGCTTGGTATGGAAGAATTGACAGTTTCTTGACGAGCTTGGGTTTTACCAAAAGTAAAGCTGATCCTAATCTTTATCTCAAGGTTATGGATGATGAACCTGTCATACTGTTTCTATATCTGGATGATCTATTTCTGACTGGAAATGAGAAACATATTATTGATTGTAAGAAGGAGCTCTCTACAGAGTTTGAGATGAAAGATCTTGGACTAATGCATTACTTCTTAGGCCTAGTAGTATGGCAAGGCCCAGAAGGGATCTTTCTCAACCAGGGAAAGTATACAGTGGAAATCCTGAAAAGATTCGATATGTTGGAATGCAAATCCATGGCTAATCGCATGGATTCTAACCTTAAGTTGTTAGCTGATGACTCATCAGAGTTTGTTGATGTCACTCTGTATAGATAGATTATTGGGTCACTGATGTATCTGACGAATACAAGGCTAGATATATGCTTTGCTTTGAACACCTTAAGTCAGTATCTAGTGGAACCTAGACGAGTTCACCTGATTGCTGCAAAGCATGTGATGAGGTACCTAAAGGCTATGATAGACTTTGGCCTATGGTATCTTGGATATCATGATCTCAAATTATATGGCTACACATATGTTGACTGGACAGGAAGTGTATCAGATAGGAAGAGCACATCGGGAGGATGTTATTGTCTGGGATCTGCAATGATCTCGTGGTTTAGCAGGAAGCAGTCCAGTGTGGCTCTCAGTACAGCTGAAGAAGAATATATTGCTGCTTACTCTGCTAGTTGTGAAGCGATATGGCTTCGGAAGTTGTTATCAGTATTATTTGACTTAGAGATGGACCCCACTGTGATCCTATGTGACAACCAGAGTTGTATCAAGATGACAGAGAATCCAGTGTTCCATGATAATTCAAAGCACATAAAGATCCGATATTTTTATATACGAGATATGGTACATAAAGGATCTATCAAGCTCGAGTATGTGAGCACTGATGAACAAGTTGCTGATATATTGACCAAACCTCTGTCTCGAGCAAAGTTTGAGCATTTTCGAGACAATCTTGGTGTAGCTCAGAAGGACCATCCCCGAAAGGGAGAGTGATATGGTCACTGATGATGAGATTGCCTGCATTAACAGTAAGATTGATGATGTGGATACCTGTATTGATGAGAATACTGATGAGGTCACCTATTCTGATAATGAAGTCAATGTATGGTCCTTAGACTTTTTCTAAGTGGACGAGAGGACTGCATCATCGATAGAAATGAGAGATCTCTTAAATGCATCAGGATTGATCATCCTGTAAGTAGATCCGGACTACATCGTCCATAGACATGAGAGGTGTCTTAAATGAATCAGGATTGATCATCGTTAGACAGTGATCCTGTAATTCCAAAAGGAAGGATAGTCTTAAATTTTGATCTTTAGATTGTGGTGGGATTGATCATCCCTAGACAATAATCCTGGAATTCCGAAAGGAAGGATGGTCTTAAATATTGATCCTTAGACTATGATCTTGTAATTCCGAAAGGAAGGATCACCAGAGTTGATGGAATAGAATCCCTTAATTCCTAAAGGAAGGATTGTCCATGATCCCGTAATTCTAAAAGGAAGGATCACCAGAGTTGATGGACTGGAATCCCATAATTTCGGAAGGAAGGATTTTCCATGATCCTGTAATTCAGAAAGGAAGGATCACCAGAATTGATGGACTGGAATCCCGTAATTCCGAAAGGAAGGATTGTCCATGATACCGTAATTCAGAAAGGAAGGATCAGTAGAGTTGATGGATTGGAATCCCGTAATTCTGAAAGGAAGGATTGTCCATTATCCCGTAATTCTGAAAGGAAGGATCACCAGAGTTGATGGACTGGAATCTCGTAATTCCGAAAAAAAGGATTGTCCATGATCCCGTAATTCCAAAAGGAAGGATCATGTGAGTATGCTGCGATGATGATATTGTTGATCGAGATGATCCAGATGATGATACTATTGATCGAGATGATCTAGATTATGATATTGTTGATCAAGATGATCCAGATGATGTTGTCGATCGAGATGATCCAGATAATGATGTTAATCGAGATGATCTAGATGATGATACTGTTGATCGAGATGATCCATATGATAATAAAGTTGATCGAGATGATCCAGATGATGTTGTTGATCGAGATGATCCAGATGATGATGTTGATCAAGATGATCCATATGATGATACTGTTGATCGAGAGATCCAAATGATGACGATGATTGAGAGATCCAGATGATTTTGTTGATCGAGAGATCCAGATGGTGATGTTGTTGATCGAGAGGATCCAGATGTTGATACAAATGATGATGTTACTGTAGTTGTTTGACTGCTGCAGAATATTAAGACTCAGTACTGAATATGTTGATGTTCCAGTAACTATTTGATTTACTGATGATGTATGAATAAAGCTTCCAATGATTTATAGATGTATCATGTATCATGTAGTTGATGAATCCTTGCTCCTGTAGATGTTGTTATAATATCCTTCTCATTAAGGGGGAGTGTTGAAATATTGTAACTTCTAAGAATATTATATTTGTAATTTATTATTCCAAAGATGTTCCATTCCTTCGAGGAGACCCTATTGTATATCCGGAGAGGTTTGTTACTTCAAAAGATTGTGGTAACTAGGGATATTAGATCTCCCATGTGAGTTCGGACCTGAGTTAGCTGTTTAGGGGTTATCAGGATATCTTAGGAGAGGTCGGCCCCATTAGGATGAAAAGTCAGTTAGAACATGAGTATAAATAGAGGAGGTGTGTTCCTCATTTAGCTCATTCATTCACTCACTTGTGATTGGCGCATAGGAGAGAGAGAGATTAGCATAGGAGGAGAAAGAGCTCTTGTTTGGGTACTACATATTGTATTGGTTGATTATCTATATTAAGGAAATATTTGCTAGGTTTTCTACCCCATGAGGGTTTCCCAAGGTAAATCTTTGTCTATCTTGTGATTGTGTTTATTTCAATGATCTTGCTTGTGAAATTAGGCTAAACTTAACAGATGATGATGATGATGATGATGATGATGATGATGATGATGACGAAGATGAGGATGATGACGAAGATGATGTTGAAGACCATGAAGATGATGATGATGATGATGATGAAGATGATGAAGATGATGATGATGAATATGATGATGATGTTGAATATGATGATGATGATGACAAATACCATGATCATCGTTGTCGTTGTCATCACCATCATCTTCATCGACATCATCACCATCATCATCATCATCATCATCATCATCATCATCATATTCATCATTGTCCTCCTCCTCCTCCTCCTCCTCATCATCATTATCGTCGTTGTCATCATCATCACCGTCCTCATCTTCATCATCATTGTCATCTCCCTCTTCCTCATCAACATCTCCATCATCATCATCTTCTTCTTCATCATCTTCATCATCATCATTGTCATCGTTATCACCATCATCTTTATCATAGCCATCATATTCATCATCATCATCATCATCATCATCATCATCATCATCGTATTCATCATCATCATTGTCATCATCTTCATCATCATCATCATCATCATCATCATCATCATCATCACCATCTTATCATCATCCATCATCTTCATTATCATCATCATCATCATCTTCATCATCATCATTGTCATCACCCTCTTCCTCATCATTATCTTCATCATCGTCCTCTTCCTCATCACCCTCTTCCTCATCATCATCTTCTTCCTTGTCATCATCATCATCATCATCATCACCATCATCATCATCATCATCATCATCATCATCATCATCATCATCATCATCTCACACTAGTAATGATTCAACAAAATTAGAGAAGCTCCTCATGATGATTAAGATTGGTAGATTTTTATTTCTATATAATATTTAACCCGATAAATTTTCTACAATCCCTTTAACTTTTAACTCTTAACCTACAATCCTTGTAACCCTAACCCCAAAACCCCTAAACACCTAGAAGGACTTATGCACTCAGGGATTATGGTTTAGAAGAGGGCCTAAAGGCCTTAATGGGGGAGGGGCTCTAGGAATAAACCGACACATATCAATTTATTAGGCAATAAATGAAGTAAACAATACCCACCGAAATATGCAATGTTCAACAGGGGCGCGCATGCACTAGCAATGCGCACACGCATCTAGCGTGCATGCACTAGTAGCATGTACGCATCCCTGCTAAGCATAAAATTCATAAAACAACCCGTGCTCTTCTCCTGCATTTGTTCTCTCATTCCATACATGTTTTTTGCTGTTTTCATGCACAGTCCGACAACCATTTTCATTTTGGATTGAATCCACGCATCATTTGGTGTTTCTTTGAAAATTTGGATACAATACACAACAATTGGGGCTCTATTTGGCTCTTTGGATTGAATATACACCATTTGGGCTCTATTTTGATCCTTTGATTGAATATACAATAGTTGGACTCTATTTGGCTCCTTGGATTGAATTCTCATGCTGCTTGGACACACTTGAACTCTTCTTACATATAGTGGATACATCGAAAGAGCATTTTACATTTGAAGCAAAGATAAATCATAATCCTTGAGGTATGGTGACCTCTTCCTCTTGTTAAATGTATTTTAGTCTTCAATCACTTTGTTTGAATTGTCTCTATTTTAGTTTTCCTCATGAATTGTATGATAGAGATATTTTAGTCTTCTTAATCTTCAACATAGACAATAAAAACATCTTACCACAAAAAAACTACAACATGCACCAAGCAATGCTTTCAACCTTTCGTGAAGATAATAAAAAAAACGTGCTTGCATCACCACCAATAACTTTTCACTTTCACATAACTCCATCTAGTGCACAAACATTTGTTGAATTCCTCATGATTTCACTACAACAACTCAACAAACACCTAAAGAATTGAAAACTCTTAATATTTTGGGGCTATTTTCCTTCATCTAAAACATGAAAATGAAGTGAGTAAAAGTTTCTCCTTTTGTAGGGAATGTGATCCTACTAACATCCCATACCACCATCCAATGCCATCCAATTGAGTTCCTAGAGGTGATGTTGTTGTTATATCTAGGGAATTCTCAATAGCTTTTAAGATTACATGAAAAAATTCTCACTAGATGTTGTTGTACATAATCAATTGCTACATCAAGTTTTAATAATCATGCACATCGATTTTTAATATCTTATTTGTTGTTGATTCTTGCAGGGGTGATATTTTTGTTTTGTTAAAAAACATATTGAATATGGGAAACTGACATAATAATAAAAGAAAGTCTATAAGGAAGGATCTGCCCCATGAAAAGGACCATGAGATAAGAGAAAAGGCTAGGTTGTACATGGAAAACCATAGACATCAAAATGTTAGTGCCTTAGATCCATCAAAAAGAAATGACGAAGTGGTTGAAGTCAATCAAATCTTGCTTGATGTCAAGTATGAAGGGATGGATGTTGAACAAGTTGTTAATTGGAAACCTCCTCAAGAAGAGCACACACATGTCGAACACACTCCCTTGCAGAACCAAACTGTGAACAAAGGGACACAACAAACCAATGATGAGACTCGTACTTCATTTCTGACTCCCTTTCCTCGACTATCAAGCAGACGATGAAGAACTCCCAGACATATCCATGTCAATGAAAGTTCATTTTCAGGACTTGAAGGTAAGTTTCCCAAACGCACTATTGATTTCCATTGTAATAGGATAATCAAAGATTTTTTTGAATCCAAAACCGATGCAGAAAAATGTCAATTGTTTATGGCTTTGTTAAAATCACATTATCTAGCTCACGTTAGGAGAATTTTGGGCATAAAGGTAGTTAGAAGTTCAGAGGCCAACAATCATGTTGTTATAAATCTACAGTTTGCATTTAATTTGATTGGAAAAACTTCGCGTACAAAATATTTTAATGCAACCCATCGTGTACTGTCGGAATCGATTATAGACAAATACACAAGGCAATGTGGCCTGCTATGACACGCATGTAAAATATTTAAAGTAGATAGAAAGAACCTTCAAAATTATTCTGTTATTAGAGAAAAAATTGAGAACCTAGTCCAAAAAGATTGTTGGGCCTTTGTTGGTAGGTTACCTCGTTCAGACATGAATCTTATTGATGTTGTTAAAGAATTAGTACAAAATTTTTGGCATGATAACACTAGACCGTCATTGAATCAAAGAGATGTGTTAAAGTTGAGAAAAGATTTTAAGGGGTGTGAACCCCATGTCAAGCACTTCCTTGACACGACACAAATGGAACTCTATGAGAGGTTCAAGAATGAGCACACACAATTGAATTTGGGCCAAAAGTCCCTTGAAAAATGCAAACCCTAGTATGTTAGAATTTGCATTGATCGCAACACATGTTGCTATAGATAGCATGTAGAATTTGAGTACTATTATGATACATATAGACATATATTTTTGATTTGCATACTAACATTGTGCGGGACTGCCCATCGTCACAACCATCGAATGCATCCAGAAAATTTATACATAGCATAATGTGTCCAAGACCTGAAGGACAAAAATATTATAAAAGATCATGTTTATATGGGACATGTTCCAAGTGCAGTGGATTTGCATTACTGAGCCGATGCATCCATGAAACCGAGGAGCACTAATTTGGGAGGATGTTAGTAGAAATACAGAACTTCAAGTACATAACATATCAAGTAGATAGTGCAAAGGAAAGCAAAAAAATTGCATTCGTGAAGTCACAGGTAATCTAAGTTTGCATACTTTCATACTGTACATGTTGAATTTGTACATATATATTTAGATTGAAAATGCCACGTTGTATTAATGCCCTTGTCTTTATGGCACCATGTACAAATTTGTGATTTCATGAAGGAATTCTACCAAAAGACCGAGCAGTATGTACAACATGTCCATGTAGGATGATGGCAAGATGAATAGTACAGACAGTGCATGGACACCATTCCCAATGGCACAATATTGTCGGTTGTGGACTTTGCTGGAAACTACACCCTACAACCACATAATGAGATTCAAATTCAATAATACCATTATTACCAAGTTAGCATAATGGTCCATATCACGTATAGGCACGCGCCAGAGAGCAACAATGACATAAGGATAATATTGAAAGAGACTGACTTCTACATCAGTGATGACAGGTGCCACGACCTGCATTATGTGCAACATTGCTTTAGAATTTTCTATGATCAGCTGAAGGAGAAAGGTATATAGATGGATGAGCATTGTATATGGTCATATGGTTTTGCAGACCAGTTCAAAAATGAATGTGTATTCCAGTGGTTGAGTATTTTGCACAAGACTTATGATGTGCTGCATAGATGGAACTATTTTGAGACTGGGAACGGGAAAGGGAGAGCATGATGGGGTTGGAGCATGTCTCAAAACTTCCCTATGAAGGGAGGAGATGAGGTGCATAAAAAACCCTCATATTAGGGATGCAGAATCCATAGTTCAATGGTGCTCTACAAAAATGTCAGATTGAACCACAGAGCAACATAAACTAACAGGTAGAGGACATGTCAAAAATTTATGGCATGTGGTTGATATAGATCGATTGCGTAGGATTATATTTGTAGTACTATGCAAGGCACTCATGGATTTCATTTGGTTTGAAGCTCAAACAACCCATTATTTGAAATATGGATGTGGAAACTTGCTTTCGTTTGTGGGCCTTGCAGTAGTTGTGATTGGGATGAATGTGAATCAATGGATTGGGTTGATGAATGGGATCATGTATCACTTGCAGTGGACCAACATACAATTGTTGAAACAATCCAGTTAGAGGAAGGTCATTCCTCTATTTCGAATGAATATGATCATATATATGATCTTGTACAACTAGGTAAACATTTATGCATGCATATCCCGGTTCCCTCCTTGTTTTTTTAATTATCCAAGTTATCAAACCACTACTTGTTGGAATATGATCGTAAAGTACATGTTTGCAGGACACATCTATGCAATTTTCGCCCCGACGGAAAGTGCAATTGGGACGAATTATTGGTTGGCACGATGCATCCAGGGGAAGAAAACCCTCCTCACGTCATTAACCAATAGTGAAGGCATTACCTTTCCGACTGGATCGATGGTTGTTCAGGGGGAATATCTTACAGTAGATGGAAAGGGACCAAAGAGAAATGGCTACACATACACAAATTATAGACCAAGTTCACGGGTGTATCACTTTATGCACTTGATCGTTGGTACAAACATCCACTACAAAAAATTTCAACGAATAAATCAAACAAGGTATGCTACTTACTACCTCATCCAGAGCACGAGAGGTTGTTTGAGACAATAAAAAACTGAGAGGATCCAGAAGGCCTAATTGATTGAGGTACATAGTATAGTCATGTGATTGTTAATTCATGCATGTCTAATGTTATTCATGTTAGATAGTTGATTTTATATCGTTATCTAATATCTTTATTTCATGTTTGAGTTATGATTAAGTTACCATTACAATACATTGATGTTTTACACCAACCAATCCAATTCAAGTTTCCATCCGTTTAGGAAAACTTCACATGCATTTAAGCAAGATTGAAAAATCATATTATATTATAACATTTCATAATATTCAATAGAAATTAGACTCAATAAACATCAATGAGTACACATTTGTCATTCAAAAATCACAATGAACACATGCAAATATCTATGCACATATACAAAAAAGGTTATATGACCTAAATTAATCTCTTCTAGGGCTCATGGGACAAATGATGCCTTCTACAGATGTAATGCAGAGGGGATATTTAACCACCAATTGGGATACATATTCCATTAGGATATGTGATGAACCTGCAATAATTAGTTAATGCAAATACACGAGATATCAAAAATAATAGAACAGAATCACTTTTATATTGATCATGGGCCACTTCGAGGGGGCAACCTCCTTTGAGCAAGCTCAATACAATTAACTTCACGGTGCCTTCAATGACCTCAACACACACTTATATACTAAGTCTATTCCCAATACTATGAGTCAAAACCATGGGACATATAATACTACAGGACAAATTACAAAGCATATGCGTCCAATACTATGGGTCAATACTATGGGCTAATATAAACTACGGATCAACAAATACTACAGGACGACTTACAAAGCATATGTGTCCAACAACAATATACTAACATAGTAAAGAGAAGGGTTGACATAGGTTCCTAACATCCCCTCTCCCTTAGAAAAAGCTTTGTCCTCAAAGCTTTGGTTGGAGAAATTGCTGCAGAATCTGAAGGAGTGGTTCCCTGGTAGCATCCTCGGTTTGCATTTCGGGCCACTGACGCCTTTGGAGTGTCAAGGAGGATTGCTTGGAAGGCTGTAGATGAAGAAGAACCTTGTCAGCTGCATGGAAAATGCGCTCAGAATGGTGCTGATCAGCTTGTTTTTTCAGGCGAATTCTTGCCATGTGAAGATTGTCCTGCAGAATGAGAAGAATCTGATCGCGGTTTCGAAGAACCGAGTCAATTTCCTGAACTGGGGAGCTGCTAAGGGTGTATGGAAGAAGAACTGGCAGTTTTTTTCCATAGACTGCTTCATATGGTGTCCTTTGAGATGTGGTATTGTACCACCAGAGTCCTACTAGGAAATCCATAGAAATAGTTGGCCAAAGCTGTGTAGGGATGGGCAAGGGTTTGATCAATCCCGAAAGGAGTGTCGGTTCCCCCTTGTTGACTTGGAAAGTATCATCGTTAGCCACCATCTGTTGAATTGTCAGTTTTAGTCCCAGCCAAAAGAAGTTACATTGTTCCTGGTCATACATTTTGCAGAACCCAGAGTGCCCTGTTGATGAAGAAGCATGGAGTTCATAGAAGAGATAGCCCTGTTGAACATATTGCAACCAATTTGGAACAAGCAGAGAAAGAGCTGTAAGAGAAACTGGGTCATCAATTGTGCGAGAAGGAGCATCTTCCACCATATTGTCCTTACCCTTCTTGTAAGTGATCACATAGGGATAACCCATGAGATGGATTACCCATTTCAGGTGTGTTGGGGAGGAGACCCATTGTTCCAGAAAATTTTCCAGACTCGGGAGATCAGTCTTGATGCAGAAATAATTGCCTAATAGGTATGGCTGCCACTTCTGTACTGCATGCAAAATAGCCATCATTTCCTGTTGAGAGGTAGATGTGGCTACATTCTTACCGAAAAGGTCTCTTGAAGGCAGCAAGCTCATTGGTTCAGCAAAGATACCTACATATCTATCCAAGGAAGTAGTGGAGACTATTGATGGGTGCATCTGAATGGAATTGAGCTGAGCGATGACACCATGTGAATTATTCTTAAGGATTTTTTCCAGGCGATGTGAACTGATGATGCAGAGAGACCCTGGTTGTAAGCCCCTAAATTTGTGGTGTGCCCCATTGACTTTAAACTGCATCCAAAGTTCAGCAAAATCCCATAAGATGGGGCCAAGTGTGCATAACCATTGAACGCCCAAAACCACATCACATCCGCCTAAGGACAAGGCATACATGTCGGAGTGTAGGTTATAATATTCCATAGAGATACGCACATTGTGAAGCTTCCTCTTGCAAGGTAAGGTGCCCCCATTGGCAACCATGACTTCAAAGTTGGAGCAAGGATGGACAAAACAATCAGCCTGTTTGGTAATTTGAGGGTCAATGAAGTTATGAGTGCTACCAGAATCAATGAGTATGGTAAGAGGGAGATTCTTGAAGTATCCCCTGACCCGCATTGTTTGTGGGGTGGTGACGCTGGTTACATAATGGAGAGAGATCTCAGGTGGGTCGTCCTGAGATGGGGTGTCAACAGGCGGGTGTTGCATGTCGACCGGATCATCTACTGTATCTATAGCTTCTTCACCAAGTTCTAAGGAAGGCGGAGAATCCACATCCAAGAGATAGAGCTTTTGTTGAACACATCTATGTCCCCGAGTGAATTTCTCATCACAATTATAGCAAAGCCCTTTTTGTCGGCGTGCCTGCATTTCTATTTCAGAAAAATGCTTGATAGGAGTTGGTTGAGGAGCAGGCGTGATGGGAGGTTGTTGGGAACCCATATTTCTGAAGGGAACAAAGGTGAGTTTGGATCGTTGTTGAGTTTCGATCTTGTCCTCGACCAACTTAGCCAACCCTAGGACTTCCATCATTGTGTTGGGACAAAACATTTTGACCTCTGAGCGGATTTCATCCTTGAGACCACTGATAAAACAACTCCTGTAGAATTCATCAGACAATCCTTCTGTGTGATTGGCTAGTTTCTCAAATTCCATCTGATACTCTCTCACTGTACCTGTTTGGTGAAGTTTAGTGAGTTCTCCTGTGAAGTCGTCAAAAGCACTAGGACCAAATCATGGCAAAATGAGTTGGCAAAAATCTGTCCAGTTTGGCTCGGGATGAGCTTTGATGTACCAATGATACCATTGAAGGGCTTCCTGTTCCAAATGAAAGGATGCAAGTGGAACTTTCTGAACATCAAAAGTATTATGCAGACTGAAATATTGTTCTACTCGGTATATCCATCCAGTCGGATCAGTACCATTGAAGCGAGGAAAATCAAGCTTCGGCCCACGAAAATTGCTAGAAGCAAAGAACCCGGTGGCTGCAAAAGATTCTGGCTGTCTGGTATTGTTCATGGCTGAATGCTGAAGATGGAGGATGAGAAATTTTTCATCCAGATCTTGGAGTTTGGTTTGGATGGCTACAAGTGCTTCCTCCATGGTGTGTGCTCCTGCACGGGTGACAACCATAACCAGGTTTTTTTTTTTTTTTTTTTGTGGAATGGGTAGAAAAACACAAACAGAAGCTGATTTAGTAGAGGAAAATTTGGATTGGGGAAACAATCGGATGGGTAATTGGGGTTTGACTAGATTTTGGACACTGTCGAAAGGACAAGAAGGCTAAAAGGGGGATTTCAGAAGTGGGGTGATAGAATGAGAAAATTTGGCAGAGAGGGACAAAGAAGCAGAAGTTAGAAAGGAAATCTGTGGTAAAATTGAAGGTGATTGGGTGAAATCTGAGGAAGTTATGGAAAACCCTAAAAATAGACAAATGTGGGATTTCAGGCTTTGGGAAGGGGAATTGGGGAGAGAGTCCTCAAGAATGAAAGATGCAGAATGGGATGACAGGGGTTCCCCGAAAATTAAAAGGGAAACAGAGTGAAAACAAGGGAGATATGGGGGAAAACCTGATTTTTATTTTTTTTATTTTTTTATTTTATTTTTATTTATTTTATTTATTATTTTTTTATTTTTTTCCAGAAATGGATCGGCAACAACGGCGTGGAAGGGGTCCGCAACAGATGGATCTCCAATGGCGCGGAAGGGATTGAAATGGCTGGATCTGAAACGACGACTAGATCTAGAATGACTTTCAGAATAGATCTGAAACGGTTGGATCTGGAGCGGAAGTGATCAGCAACAGTTCAACTGAAAATAGAGATGGACCCCAGGTATGTGCGGCTTCTTAATAGTTCAGGTGTTTCACTCGGCCACCAATGCTGTCTGACGGCTTGCGTATTGGGGCAGTACCCCTCACTCCACGGCTCAGGTAAAACTGATAACCACTTTGCCACAAACGACAGCTCTTGGTTTACCTCACGGGTGGAAACTAGTCAATCAGGTAGGGGTCATTGCCCTTTTTCGCTGGCAGGTCCTCTCAATGGGCCAGCTACTTTGGGGTTCCTGTGGTACTCCTCACAATGAGTTTTAGGGCTTATTCCCAAGTACTTCCCACAGTTAAGCAGATAGGGATTATTCCCAAATCCAAAGCTGCAACAGATGCGAAAAAAATTTGGCAGAAATTCCACCCAACGAGCCCAAGAAAGTGCTCTGATACCAGATGTGATGAACCTGCAATAATTAGTGAATGCAAATACACGAGATATCAGAAATAATAGAACAGAATCACTTTTATATTGATCACAGGCCACTTTGAGGGGGCAACCTCCTTTGAGGAAGCTCAATACAATTAACTTCACGGTGCCTTCAATGACCTCAACACACACTTATATACTAAGTCTATGCCCAATACTATGAGTCAAAACCATGGGACATATAATGCTACAGGATGACTTACAAAGCATATGCGTCCAATACTATGGGCTAATATAAACTATGGATCAACAAATATTACGGGACGACTTACAAAGCATATGTGTCCAACAACAATATACTAACATAGTAAAGAGAAGGGTTGACATAGGTTCCTAACAGGATATTTTATTCACCAAGGATGTGTATCAAGGCCTTGACCATTGTCATATGGGAACCATTACAATGCTTTCTACACTAGGCGGTGCCCATATTATACTTGTGGGATAAAGATTCCATTTATAGGGTTTGTGTGGTGTTTTTGAACCATATGCATGGTCCATAAACCATAAAAACATATTTTTTAGTCCCTAAGATATTAGTTTTTATCCTTGTACCATGGGTAGTGTATCAAGAACCATCTACTATAAACCTCCTAAAGGATTGCATATTACCATGAATAAGGCCTTGAGACCCATCCCCAGTGAACACAAACTCCTAATTGTGTATGTACCCCACTTGGTAGTTAAAGTTCCCCTTTAAGGATGTTTGTAATGGTTCAATAATTCCTTTTGTCCCATCAACTATGAAATCTTCAATCATGTCATATGGCTCTTATTTTCCAATTTGGCCATGGTTGAGACCCCAATGTCCTCCCTTAGTATGGAAAAACTCCTATAAGTTCCCACATCCCACTTGTATATCAAAGATACTTCATAGATCCCATCTATTTTGTCTAAAACTTTCTAACCATCCCCATATCTCATGCAAAGGCCAAATTTTATGAGCCTACAAGAATAATCTTGATCATAATGACCTTATTTTTCTTCATCGACCATCGTCAAAACCCTAGAATCCACATTAAGTATATAAAATATTTTAAAGATACAAATATCCCACCAAGAGGCCAATGATGGGGAAAATGGAACTATATTTTCTCCAGGAATGGCACATATACGCAGTGGGTTCCCTGAGATGCAATGCATGGTGCATCGACTATTGGCTAGCACGTTGCTCAGAGGGGAAGAAAACCCTAAATGTTCCATTACAGGACTCTGAGGCCAATGATTTTCCAATTGGGTTGATGGTTCTAGAGGGAGAATATTTGAACCAGGTTTCCCACTGTGAAAATCCTCATAGAAAATCTAAGAGATGATGTATACCTCACAATGAAAGAATTTAGGAATAACATTAAGAGTGGTCAATGCAGTAATATGAGCAACATAATAATAATACAGTAGAACTCGGATAGAAGCAAAAATACTTCACACACACACACTAATTAATTAATCACAATATGGACAAATAAGTAGTACAATGCATGAGGATTCAAATGCAAAGGTGGAAATTCGAATTAGCCTTCATGGAGTGATCAAAAGATCACTGGAGTGTCATCGGAGAACAACTAGAAGTCTATCTCATCATTAGTGGAGTCATCAATGTTCAAATAACTGTCAACCGTCAGTCAAAGTGAGTCTAACTGAGTGTGGTAGGTGTAACTGAGTGTAACTGAGTGTAACTAGCACATGGAGACACTAACTAAATGAAGGAGGCTCAGTAGAGGGTGCATGAGGAGCTAACTGAAGTCAAAATGAGTAGTCTAGTCACACTGGAGGTCCATTGGAGTGGTAAGGTCAATTAAGAGTGATTCAAGCCTAAAATCAAGGAGAGAACTCAGTTAACTGAAGACAACTGGACTGGTAGGTGAAGAAGGGCGCCTTTGTCAAGTGGATGGTGATATGTGGGCACATCACTGGCTAGGAGGGCTCAATTTGAGTGGAAGTAATCTCCTGAGTGCTGGAAGACTAGGGAATAGGTACTGGAGGTATCAACCTGATGACTGGGCAGCATGCGGATGCATGCAGAATGCATACTGCATGCACGAATGCATGCAAGACTGAAAATGTAAAGGATGAAAATGCTAGTAGGACTAGGATGGAGTATAGGACTATCCTAACACCCCCCCTTAACTAATACCAAAGGTCACCCAATACAATGAATAATAACAGTCAATAAAGCGAGGAAATGGGGAAAACCTCATGGGAAAAATACCCCCCCTCAAAATAGACTGTAAGGCACACACAAAAATAAATGCTCCAAACTCAAGCATGTGTGATGCTTGGTCATATGTTTGGAGGTATATTCTTCTTGGGAAGAAGTGGATCATGCTCAAAAAGCATGTGCTTTTTCTTGCTCTTTAGATCGAATGTGATGAGAACAAATCCAAAAGCATGAGGATGATCCTTAAACTTGTGATTCGAATCAGCCGAGGTAGGATAAAAAACATGAATGTGCAGATAGTTTTTTGTCTTCTCCTTCGAACCATCATGGGTGAGATTATGCTCAAAAGAACCATCAAATAATAGTAAATGTTTTGAATCCAAATCAGATCCAAGACTTAAAAGAATGGTTTCCTAAGATCTCCTTTGAACCATTTGAGGTGAGATCTAAACCATTGAATGCATGAGAAATTATCCCAAGAAAATGGCAATGGCCATCAAATATCAATGTTTGCCTGGAATCCAAATTAGGTCCAAGACTTGAATCATGGTTTCTTGAGATCTCCTTTGAACCATTAGAGGTGAGATCAAAACCAGTAAATGCATGAGAAATTATCCCAAGTGAATGGCAATGGCCATTATATTCAATAACCTTCTGAAAGCATGAAATAATGATCATATGGTAGTACATAAGAGGTGAGTGATCAAGGAGAGAAAATGCATTACCTCTAATGGCTGATTTTACCTCTGAAACATTCAATAGATCATGATGCAAACCAACAAACTCTGGTGCAAGAGAGGATTTCGAACCTTCTGTAATTTCTAGAGTGTGAACTGGCACAAAATTCGAAATAGAAGAAATTTGGAGCATGAGTGTAGAATATGCAAATTCTTCTTCTTTTTGGACAACTTCAATATGAGATATGTTTGATACTGATTCATGATCAATGAGATCATCAAGGAGGGCGAATGCAACACTTTGCTTGCTCTCGAAAGGGTTTGGACCAATCCCTTCATTTTGTTTTCCAAATCTTTCATCCAGATGGGCCCATAGCACTTTTGGAGGTCCAACATCAGGGAGGTCATATAACATGCAACGATACATAGCATACATCATGCATGCACCAGCTATTTCACCCTCATTTAACCAGTCATACTCTTCTTCAGAGGATTCGAACTCTCTTTCAAAACAATAATCAAAGAGACCATGTCTCTTCAAATGTGTTATCATTTGTGGTTTCCATTCATCATAGTTGAATGGAGAAAGAGGAGTAATTCCTAATGAATACATAGAATCTGTTTGAAGACCGACAAAAACAATAGCAAATATTTGCAACTGCTACTACTGCAAAAATGTAGAAACTGCTGCAATTACTGCACTCGAAATCTTGATAATAACCTGCAAAAAACTCTCAGGAATGGAGATAAACAATACTCTCAACATGCTCTGATACCATGTGAAAATCCTCATAGAAGATCTAAGGGATGATGTATACCTCACAATGAAAGAATTTAGGAATAAGATTAAGAGTGGTCAATGTAGTAAGATGAGCAATAGAATAATAATACAGTAGAACTCGGATAGAAGCAAAAATACTTCACACACACACTAATTAATTAATCACAATATGGAAAAATAAGTAGTACAATGCATGAGGATTCGAATGCCAAGGTGGAAATTCGAATTAGCCTTCATGGAGTGATCAAAAGATTACTGGAGTGTCATCGGAGCACAACTAGAAGTCTATCTCATCATCAGTGGAGTCATCAATGCTCAAGTAACTATCAACCGTCAGTCAAAGTGAGTCTAACTGAGTGTGGTAGGTGTAACTGAGTGTAACTGGCACATGGAGACACTAACTAAATGAAGGAGGCTCAGTGGAGGGTGCATGAGGAGCTAAATAAAGTCAGAATGAGCAGTCTAGTCACACTGGAGGTCCATCGGAGTGGTAAGGTCAGTTAAGAGTGAGTCAAGCCTCAAATCAAGGAGAGAAATCAGTTAACTGAAGACAACTGGACTGGTAGGTGAAGAAGGGCACCTTTGTCAAGTGGATGGTAAGATGTGGGTGCATCACTGGTTAGGAGGGCTCAATCTGAGTGGAAATAAGCTCTCGAGTGCTGGAAGACTAGGGACTACGTGTTGGAGGTATCAACTTGATGACTGGGTAGCATGCAGATGCATGCAATGCATGCAGAATGCATGCTGCATGCAAGACAGAAAATGCAAAGGATGAAAATGCTGGTAGGACTAGGATGGAGTACAAGAATATCCTAACACCCACTAAGAAAATAGAAAAGGGTATACATATGAATATTATAGACCAGGTGAGATTGTATACCATTATACAAACTTAGTTATTGGCACAAACCTCCAGCGGCAAACAATGACAAGGAATAACTCATCAAAGGAATGATACTTATTGCCTTACTCCAAGCACAAGAGGTTAAGGGAAACCCTTGGTATTCGAGGTGATCCTGATGGTCTAGTCGAATGACCATAGGTAGGTAATCTAGTATGTGGTTTGCATGCTTTATTGTGTACTATGTTATAGTTATGTGGTGTACATGTATGCTATGATTTTGTTTCGTGGTCTTATCGAGTATTGAAATTAATATTTTGACTATTGCATCCATAAATTGATAGCTTGATATATTGATAAATTGCATAGACTTGGTGCAACTTGATAAATTGCACAAGTTTCGTCATGGATTTGTTTCCGTGATAGCACTATCTCGATGTCTTGAATCCAAAGGAGTCAACGGTTTGTCGATCCGAGCCACAATCGTCATTCTATGGCTTGTTCCATCTCGTATCCAAAAGGCCTTCAGGGACACCTGTTGGATAACTACCAGGGCCATAGAATTCCAATCGTGGAACAAAACTCGGTTTTGGGGAGTCCTGTAAGTGTGTATAGGAAGGTTCCAGCTCGGAACACTAGCCATAAGTCCCCGTTCGATGATTTTGCAAATTTGACTCCCATGTGCAAAAATTGCACACTCCCTTATCTAGAAAAACCCTAGTTTTCGAAATGGACATACAAGTGACACCTGGGCCATGGGAACGAAGGAGAGGGGCAGCCCTAGCACTATCCTAATGTCCTGGATCCAAAAAAGTTGGAGGTCTATCGATTCGAGCCACGATCATCATTCTATGACTTGTTCCATCTCGCATCCAAAAGGCCTTCAGGGACACCTGTTGGATACCTATCGGGGGCATAGAATTCCATCCGTGCAACCAAACCAGGTTCCAGGGAGTCCCGCAAGTGTGTCTAGGAAGTTTCTAGCTGGGAATGCTAGCCATAAGTCCTCGGTTGATGATTTTGCAAAGTTGACCCTCATGTGCAAAAATTGCACACTTCCTTACCAAGCAAAACCCTAGTTTCAAAAATGGACCTACAAGTGACACTTGGGCCATGGGACCGGAGGAGAGGGGAACCCCTAGCGCTATCCTAATTTCTTGAATCCAAAGTATAGGATGGTTTGTTGATCCTAGACACAGTACTCTTTCTATGGCTCATTCCATCTCGTATCCAAAAGGCCTTCAGGGACACCTGTTGGATACCTACCGGGGCCATAGAATTCCAACTATGCAACAAAAATGGGTTTCAGGGAGTCCTACAAGTGTGTCTAGTAAGTTTCCAACTGGGAACTTGTTGGCTCTAAATCTGTTCTTTAAGTTCGATGATATAGACCCAGGTTCTATGCGGTTCAAGGAACCAACAAAACGCCTTTTCATCGGCCCTTTCGGAAACAGTCTGCGAGGAGACTAAGGTCTCAACCGAAGCAAAGTTATGGGGAGGTTTCGGAATCAAGTTTCCACAACCGGGTGATGCGTGATTCAACATAATGGTGGACTGCACGAAGTCCCCCTACTTCGTGGTTAACACTTAAACTATCACGCATCGACGGACCACGCAATGCAGGATGGTCGCTTAGAAACAAGAGAGAGCAACTGAGGACTGCTCTTCCTCTTCAACAATCACACAGCTTCAATATACTTTACTTAGTGTAAGTTTATGCATTCAACAAGTATCTTAAATTGTAAACCTTCTAACTTATATGACACGATGAATTACACTATAACAGTGCACTTCTGGTGTTGTGCTTAGGGAATCGCACTATACAAACTTCGCTAGCTTAAGTGTTTACCCAATCAACTTATGCACTCATCTGGCTTAGAAATACTTGAATCCAATATTCACTCATATGCATTCAACACTTAGCATATTATTCCTATCATTCATTCTTCTGGGGAATATACATGGAAGCAAAAGACATTCACTCATAAACAGGAATTTAACCATTCATCAAAAGTAAATGCACATTCAATCACATAACACAATGATTTAACATGGTTCACTCCCAGGATGGGAGCTACGTCCATAGGAACTGTTGTTATATTATCAATGGGAAGGGTAGAACAGTTCTAGTCTACGCACACAACTGTAGAGCCTTTTTACAATGTTCAGTTTCTCAACAGAGATTGATATTCAACATACATCAACCAAAATCTAACCCTTTCCCTTACAAAATATTCCCTTATATAGATCGTGCCCTTAGGTCACGTCTTTACATTCATGATGGGCTCAAAAACCCTAAGGTTGTTACCCAAAACTGGTGCGGTTACCCCCCTAACCAGGAATGTTAGGCTTTGATAGAGACTCGTCGTCGTGGCCATCCTTCTGCGTGTGTGATGAGTCCAATTTTCAGGTATTTGATAACCTTTTTTCCCGTAGTAAAGCTCAAGCAATGGCGAAGAAACACACTCATTTGTGGGAAAAATGTTTTACCTTAATTATTTAATGAAGTTGTTTTTGACAATTATTCTTGTATGTTTAAAATGCATATTCAATAAACTAATTATGTGGAAATCGAGCGTGATTGAGTAGGTTCAGGGGCATTAAAGGACAAACGCATAGAAGACTGATGGATCATACAGCTCGGCGCCTTTTTCCTGATCTATAGAGAACGAAATCCTGTTCAAGAAGAATTAACATTTAAACATTTAATTAGGTTCAGCATTAAGAATTATATAAATATGGACCTCTCGGGTAGCGAGAGGTATCTGTTAACATTTTTGGAGAAACATTGTTTTACATTTTTGCACTATTGAGACACTTCTGAGTTACAGACCTTTGTGAAGAAATGGAGTTTATATTTTAATAGAAGATTGATGTTAAATCCCATTCAGCGTCTATAAGTTTCTTTCTCTCCTGAGTACGGGTTGGAGAGGGCCCCTCCAACACGTAAGCCAGGGGATTTCCATTTTTCAGGTATTTCCGATTATGTGTTTTACAGTGATGAAAATTTATATCGCATATGGAAGCATTTGAATGATGTCTTGATTTTGTAGTAATTTATAACACATTCTATAGTTTAGCAACATGGTTTCAGTAGTCATGTAGCTGCTTTCTTCCAATGCACATTTTAAACAATGATTCCATATGTATTAACATTGCCTTCAAAAAGCATGGTTTAAATCTAAGGTTGATGAATGTTTCCCATCATGATTAATTGCTTCTCTAGGTTGATTGCTTTGATTTCTTAATAATGGATGTGTAGCATGAGATGATTGCATTTCAAGCTTAGTTTTGATATTCAAATGATTTAGATTAAAATTCTAGTTTTATGCATAAATAATTATAGACCTTGCTTTCTTTAATTTAGAATAAATCTGTTATGGCATTTCACTTTCACAGTCTAGATTCACCATTCCGCATTAGGTAAATTTATACGAATATCTCTTTCACTTTCAACATTTTTAATTCTTTAAAATAGATTTACTGCTTTTAGTATTTTAATTCTTTAAAATAGATTTATTGTTTTCCAGTATTTAATTCCCTAGTATAAACAGTTTTACATATTGAGTAGGCAACCCTTAAAACATTGATACTGACACCCAACCGCGACAAACATTATCCTATAAGAGCACAGATAGTGCCTGCACCTCTAAAGTTTGTACGTCCCCCGAGTTGATAATTAAAGTAGGCTCTTAGTACAACTGCCCTTATTAGGCATCCATATTGGGAGCTCACCACTTTTTGGCGTTGTTGCCAGGGAGGTGCTAAATATTTTAGGAGACATCACCTAAAAACAACACAAAAAGAAAACAAAAATCACATAAAACAAAAACATAAATACTTTTTTTTACCAATGAATGCCTCGTCGGAAAAGGGATAGGTTTGGCTGCTTCTGCCCAGGCATCCCATGAGCAACAATGCTAATAACAGTTTTGACCATTCTCAGTTTGAATTTCTACACTCTGAAAATGAAACTGACTCCACATATGATCCAAACATAGACAACTTCACTACCAGTTCCAGCTCAAACACCACGATGGAAAACGAAGAGGAGGAACCTAGGGAACGTTTCACCTTTCCCATTAGTATACCTCTTGGAGATGCCAGAATGAAGAACATCAATCCTAATAATCTACCAAACTTCCATGGTTTGACTTTAGAAGATCCCGACACATTCCTGTTTGAATTTGAGGTAGTTTGAAGATCATTTGATTACACGACTGATGCACAAAATCTAAGGCTTTTTCCTTCCACATTGAAAGACCTATCACTTCGGTGGTTTATGAGCCTTGAAGGGAATAGTATCTTTAGTTGGGATCAAATGAAACAGGCATTCTTAGAAAAATATAGGGACTACTGCAAGGCCAAAGATACAAGGGATGAAATCTTTAGGATGCAACAAGGAGAAAGTCATTAGAAGATTATGCCCAAAGATTTCAACTCAGCTACAAATGAGCCAGTCATTGCACCTTGGATCCTGAATCACTAAAACTTGTCCTTCTTAGAGGTGTAAAAGAGGATAATTTTGAAGTCTCAAGTCTTCTAGGAGATGGAGATATATTCCAGAAATCTTTTGACCAGATCTTGCAAATCTTCAAAAACTACTCTAGATCTAGGAAAACTAAGAATGGGACAAGGGACACACACACATCTACTGGTGGATCAACATCTTCAGGACCAACACTTACAAAATTTGATTTAGGAAACATGCTAGATGACATGAAGACTGAAATCCTGCAATCTCTGGCCATGCAACTTGATGCTCTTCAAATAAAAAAGAAACAGGATGAAATTAACCAAGCCTTGGCAGTATTCTGTCCTCATTGTAGAAAGAAGCATGAGAAGGGGCAGTGCACACTAAACACAATCGAAATATGTGGCCTCTGCACTAAGGATCACTCTACTAACAAATGTCCTTTGTTTCCTTCCTGCAAATACGCTATCCAAGAGCCCACAACCAAGGGTGCAATGGAACAACTCTGCTTTGTAAATCAGAAGAGGAATAATATTCCCAGACCATACCAACCCAACAACCAACATTACTATAACTAGGGAAATAACCAGTAGAATTGGAACTTTGTACCAGCCCTATGGCCATCCCAACAAAATCCAAATCAGTGGCAACAAAACTAGCCTTATCATCAATCATTCTACCCACAATCCTACCCCTCATACCCCCCACCTTTTGCTCAACCATCCACAAATTATGGCAATCCATATCCTTATTCCTCATCAAATTGGAGAGCTCCGTTATAGCAACAACATCCACTTATCATTCCACCGCCACTTAATCAACCACCCCCCAGACCTCCACCAATTCCTGCCCAGCCAATCCCTAACCCTAACAACAACATGCTAGGGCAACAACAAGCCTACAATACTGAAACGATGCAATTTTCCACTTACATAGTAGATACTGTGGAAATAAATGAGATTAACCTAAGGTCTGGAAAATTGCTCTAAAATACACCTCCGCAAAACATACAACAACCAGAGCACCAGGAGCAAACAACTCAACCTCATATTCAACATCCTGATGAACCAAACCTTCTGGAGGAAGAAATTATACCACTCACACGAACTAGAAACCTTTTATTTCCTGAAAATCTTGTACGAAGTACCAAAGATGAAGAGGAAAACACAATTCTGAATGAATTAAAACAGTTGAATATCCAAATCCCCATCTTACAATCCATCAGAGACGTACCCATATGCAACAAATATATAAAAGAGAATTGTTTGAAGAAACCTGGAAGGAGGAAGCGTGACCCACCAACTATTAATGTAGTGGGCCAATTAGCTGATCTAATGCTGGGTATTGTGGTTAACCCCAAATATCTAGACCCAGGTAGCCTCGTGGTCCAAGTCAACATCAATAACAGACAAATCGACAAGAGCCTAATTGATTTAGGACTAGCTATAAACGTAATGACCGAAGATACTATGATCCACTTAGGTCTCCAATCAGAGGTCATACCAACAACTATAGTACTTTAGCTAGCAGATACATCTACTGTGAAGCCTAAAGGAATGCTCAAGGACATGATAATCAATATAGAATCCTGGGAATACCCAGTTGATGTCATAGTCATCGAGGTAAAAAGAAAACTTATTGGATATCCTATTATACTCGGAAGACCCTGGCTGGCAACTGTAGATGCTTACATAGGATGTAGGTCAGGCAACATGACCATCACCAGTGGCTAGTCTAGGAAAAAAATCACCATTTACCCACCAGCCATAAAATCCTTAGACATAGAATATCAAAACTGGACTGATGATTACAATGACACACTGGATCAAAACATGAGACCTGTCTTGACAATTGATGCTGCATTAACACTAAAATCCATAGATGAAGATGGTCATATAGATAGGTTTATACAAAATGATTTTTTAACAATGATGGTCCTCAAAGGTTTTTTGACACGGATTAGCAGAATGAAGGTGAATCTTCAAGCAGGAACTTGAACAAGATGTGGTCAAAACTGACATCTCTGGAAGAGAAAACAGACAAAACAAAGATTGTGGAAATTATACTAGGGAAAACAGTTAACATCAACTCTAATCTACAGCCCCAACAAGAAGAACAGTTGATGAAGGTATTAATAGAGCAGAATAGAGCCTTTGCATGGACATATGTAGACATGAAAGGTATTCATCCCGATATCTGCAAGCATTATATTTACATCAAGGAAGGTTCTATTCCTATAAGACAACCACAAAGGAGACTAAACCTAGCATTGAAGGACATAGTCAAAACCGAACTTCAAAAGTTATTAGATGCAAGGTTCATCTATCCCATCTCTGATAGTGAGTGGGTATCACCACTGGTCATAGTCCCTAAAAAATGAGGCAAATGGAGAATTTGTGTGGACTACCGAGAGCTTAATAAAGCAACCAAGAAGGATTACTTTCTTCTCCCATTTATAGATCAAGTACTGGATACTTTAGCAGGTAACAAGTTTTTCTCCTTCTTGGATGGGTTCAGCGGTTACAATCAAATCCTCATTCACCCAGCTAACCGGGATGAAACAACCTTTACATGCCTATGGGGTACTTATGCCTACAGAGTGCTTCCATTTGGACTTTGCAATGCTCCTACAACCTTTCAGAGGGCGATTCTCAGCATGTTTTAAGAATTTATAAATGATCAAATGGAAGTCTTCATGGATGATTTCACACCCTATGGCAAAAAATTCGACCAGGAATTGACCCACCTGGAGTTGGTATTGAAAAAATGAATTGAGATGAGCCTATGTTTGAGCAATGACAAATGCAAGATGATGATGGAAGAAGGTATTGTTCTCGGCCATCATATATCACAGAGAGGGATAGAGGTTGATCAAGCAAAAGTTTCAGTAATTAAAACACTACCACCACCTGTTAAACAAAGGGACGTGAGAAGTTTCCTTGGACAAACAGGGTACTATAGAAGATTTATTGAAAATTATAGCAGAATTGCTGCCCCAATGTTTGCACTTCTCACAAAAGATACTGAATTCATATGGACAAACAATTGCATGATAGCATTTAATAACCTGAAGGAAAAAAAAATCACAGCTCCAGTACTCCAAGGACCAGATTGGGCATTTCCATTCCACATCCACTCAGATGCATCAGATGAAGCAATCGGGTCTGTCCTTGGACAAGAAAAAGAGAAAAATCCTTATGCAATATATTATATTAGCAAAAATTTGGTAGGGGTGGAATTGAATTACACTGTCACAGAAAAGGAATTTTTGGCTGTCATACATGCCATTAATAAGTTCAGACACTATATCACTGGTTACCAAGTTTTTTTTCATACAAACCACTCAACCATAAGATATCTCATGAACAAGCCAAACACAAGTGCCAAAATCATCAGATGGCTACTACTCCTCCAAGAATTTGACATTACAATTTTAGACAAGCCAGGAAAGCACCATGTAGTGGCTGACTTTTTATCTAGACTGACACATGGACAAGACAGTGAGGTAATCGATGACAGTTTCCCAGATGAGCACCTTTTTTCCATATCCCCAAAAATCCCATGGTTTACTGATATATCAAACTATTTAGTGTGTAGAAATTTTCCAGAACATTACAGTCACAAAGAGAAAACAAAAGTAATAAGGTAAAATGCCACATACACATGGATAGAAGGCATGCTTTTCAAACAAGGACCAGATCAGATACTCAAAAGGTGCATAAGAGAAGATGAGGTGCATGACATAATGCATGCCACACATAATGAACCATGTGGGGGACACTATGCTGCAAAAAGGACAGCCCATAAAATCTTGCAAATAGGATATTATTAGCCAACACTCCACAAGGATACTTACGAATATGTTTCACATTGTGAAGATTGCCAGAGAATGGGAAAACCAACACAAAAACAAGAGATGCCACTCCTTGGAGGCATTTGAAAAGTGGGGATTTCATTTTGTTGGCCCATTCAACCCACAGTCTAATTAGAAAAGCTACATCCTCGTATGCACTGATTACCTTACAAAATGGATAGAGGTAGCAGCACTGGCTGCTGCAAATGAAACCAATGTGGCCAAATTCTTTACTGAGCAGATCTTTCACAGGTTTGGGGTGCCAAGAGAAGTAGTTTCTGATCAGGGCCCACAATTTACATCAAATTTAATTGAAGACTTGATGAAAAGAAACAATGTAAAGCACATACAATCATCCTCCTACCACCCTCAAGCAAATGGTCAAGATGAGGTAACCAACAAGGAATTAGAGAGAATCTTGACAAAAACTGTCCAACTTCACAAAAGGGATTGGGTTGACAGACTTAGTGAGGTAGTTTGGGCTTACAATACTACATGGAAAAAAACTACAGGATTCACACCATATGAATTAGTTTATGGAAAAAAGGTCATGCTGCCAATCGGATTTCAAATAAAGACATTAAGAATTGCATTAGATGTACATATGGACCTATCATAAATTAAAAAAGAACTCATGCTACAGTTGAATCAACTGGATGAGCACCGCCAACAAGCACTTACACATACCAAAATCATCCAATAACAAAGAAAAAAATGGCATGACCAACATCTGAAGGATAAAAAGGTCAACAAAGGTGATTGGGAACTACTTTACGACTCAAGATTTCACACATTCAAAGGGAATCTAACCACTAGATGGATTGGACCTTACATTATATAGAAGATTTATGAAAATGGAGCTGTGAGAATTATTACAACTGATGAAGAGGAGTTCCCCATGATAGTGAATGGGCATCACCTAAAAATTTATAAGAAACCGCAATCAAAAGAAGAATTTACACAAGTACTCTACTAGCAACAATTGATGCTGATAGAGGGCGCAACAAATCATTGAAATTCAACTCATTAAAAAAAAAAGAAAAAAAAAAAAGAAAAAAAAAAAAGAAAAAAGACAAAAAAAAAGACAAAAGACAAAAAGAAAAAAAGAGAAAAAAAAAACCGAAAAAAGAGAAAAAAAACATCCAATATGAAGCATCCACCCTACAAAGAGCCAGATACATTACATATCAGCACTCAAGCGAGCCTGCAATTCAATTCAAGCGAGCCAGATACATTACATATCAGCACTCAAGCGAGCCTGCAATTCAATTCAAGCGAGCCAGATATATTACATATCAGCACTCAAGCCAGCCAGCCTTGTCTACATTCAACAATCAGTCATCAACTACTACGAAATTATTCAAACACGCCATTCCATTCTTTTCAACATACTCACGTGAGCCTGCAATTTATTCAAGAGAGCCAGTCACATACTGCCATGCAATCATCCAATATGAAGCATCATCACATGAGTCGTATCAACAACTGGCACAACTTTCAAAAGAAGACAGTTCAGCAAATTCAAACGAGCAAAAAGGAAAAAGAAGCCCACACACGTAACTACTGACATGCAGAAATCAACTACAGACACCGCCAAATCTACTACAGAATCCACCATGCATGAAAAACGCACCAGATCATCAATCCAGGTATGCATACATAGCAAGGTAATCTCTAGAATGATTTTATTTTATTCTTAAGGTAAAACATTATCCCACACTACATTCGTTTCTAGTCAGCTAAGGACATCTTCTATTTTAAATCGGCGGCATGGTAGAATGACCTTAATAAGTCATGATCGCTACCTCAGTCCTGTCACCTTAATAAGTCATGATCACTACCTAAGTCCTGTCACCCTCAACAAATCATGATCACAACCCTCATCATATGAAGTACAAAGATCAATCATGGAAAAACGGGATTCAAAATGGCAAGTACAAGAATGATGGAAAGGATAGGTGCGGAAAAATAGTAAGTAAAGCTGCATAATATTCCACGATTTTGCATATAAGGAACCTCTCGGAATTCCCAAGAAGCAACAAACCAAAAGCTAGTGCGCTCACTCAGCCAGCATTGCAATCCTCGAGCCTGTAGGCAGAGCCCGACCAGTTGAGGGTATAAACCACATTCCAAAGTTCTGGTTTTGTCTGATTATAAAGAAGATTCTAAAATGACAAAGGGTTTCAAGAAAAGTGAACCAGAGGATCACAACACCATTTATCAAAGCTCGAGAGTCCTGCAGATCATTCGCAATGCAGGCTAGATTCCTTTCTTCCTTGGACTGAGAGGATACGATACAGGGGTAGATCAGGAGTTTGCAAGAAACTTCAAACATATCAAGGATGAATAGTACGTCACCCAAGTAAAGGGGTTACATATAAAATTGGATGAGGACATGATTTCCAAATTCACTAGTCTACCAATGGGCCTACATTGGAGCAGCAATGACCGGAAGGCAAACCACACAGCAAAAGAAGCATTTTTTGAACGAGGAGAAGCTTATGACGAGGACAAAAATGGAGTCAAAAGATTCTCCATGCCGGCGCCATGGGATGAAATGGCTGCAATCATCCAGAGGTACATTACATGCATTGGAAGGTTAAGTTATGTTCCTATTTTCCACTTTCATATTTTGGAACTTCTCAGGCACAAGAGTCACATTTGATCAAACAACAACAATAGCATTCCATTCTATCTGCTCCAATCGCTGGCGGAAATGAGTAGGAAAGTGGTTAAAGGAAAAGAGGATGCTTTGGCCCATCATGGGCTGATCAAACTAATAGTTGGTGAAGAATTAAAAGCACAGATTCCAGAGCTCTCTTGGGAGGAGTTCATAGTGGTATATGTTGAGGACGTTCAGAGAATGAAGACTACGCCCTTGCCACCAGAATCAAAAAGTAAGACCACCTCTGTATTAGGGGAAAAGAGAAAATTTGACTTGGACAGTGTGGCCGACACCCTGGTAAAGATAAAGCACTCAAGAGAGGACTCCCCCAAATCAGACCCAGGGATTCCTGCCAGTAATCAGGGGTCAAAGATACGCAGTAAAAGATTCACACAAGTATCTGAAATCCGAGTCTCCGAGGAGAAAGAAAGGGAACCTAGCCCCCTAGTTAACAATGTGTCTGATGATGACATCGATCCTTTAATAGATCAGAAGGATCCCACTACAGAAGAAGAAGAGGATGAAGAAGAATAAATGAATAAAGAAGAAGAAGAGGATGAAGAAGAAGAAATGGATAAAGAGCAGAGCATAAAAGAGCAAGACAACTTCCAGGGGAACCCTCCAGAGCACAATGAAAACCCCAGGGTCGTTACCCAACTCGCCGAGGCACAGGAAGAATTGGAAAAGCTCAGAAATGAGCTAGCAATGTTAAGAATTGGGCCAGGAAGCCAGCCCACACCTCCCCCGTTCTCACCTGAGAAGACACAAATCCTGAATATGCATCATGCAGGGGAGCTACCACTGGCTGAGTAGAAAAATTCAGCGCTTCAAGAAAAATTGGCCGAGGCAGAAAACAAATTAGCCAAAAAGGACCAGGAGATTACCAAATTGAATGACGTTTTGGCAACTACTACTGACATATATGATAGACTGCGGGACCTCAGACCGCCGTCGGTAATATATGAAGTTTATATACAGGCGAAATGGGGCAAATTCCAGCACCAGAGGTTGAAGCAAGGACTCCCTATAGAGACAAACACTCGCGAAGAATTTATGGATGCATCTTTGAACTCCATAGAGCTGGAGAAGGACCAATTGAGTGAATTTTTCTTGCATAATTTTGTAGTTTCTGGCTCGCCCAACTGGTTGCCAAATCCATATGTGGGCGATTTCCAATTGAGGGCATTATTTTCGTGGATGAACCACGAAATTGAGCGAACCCAAGACTACCATATCTATGTCGCAGCAAAATGGAAAAACCCATTGATGGTCAGAGCAGAGCCAACTCACCCTGAAGGGATAATCTACAACCATAGGATCCTCACCCAGGACGAGGAACTTATCCCCATTCTCCTTGCAAAATAGTAAGAGGCTATGACTCATTTTGACATTACACTCCGAAGCACACAGAAGGAAGTTCATGATTCCATTAAGGAAAGGTGGAGCAAAGTGGCAAACGATCTGAAAAGAAAAGAACTCCACTCCCCCCTCAGGATTGATGATGCTCTTTTCAAAGCCACACTCTACAAGGAATCTGGAAAGAAATCAACTCAAATGAAGTTGGATGAGGCTGAATCCCTCATTCTTTCTTTCCCCAGTCATCAAGGGATAGATTAATGAAGAGGAAGAGAGGAGGGCATGGGCCAAGGAGGATCAGAATTTTGGATATCACAGGAAAGCAGGGATCCCTAGGGTGGTAGCATGGGACATCAGGGAGGTCATCGCCGAATTGAATAAGTCACCCAAGGATGGGTGAATCCTTCAAGTATGGGAGAGAATGATGAGTCCAATTTTCAGGTATTTGATAACCTTTTTCCCGCAGTAAAGCTCAAGCAATAGCGAAGAAACACACTCATTTGTGGGAAAAATGTTTTACCTTAATTATTTAATGAAGTTGTTTTTGATGATTATTCTTGTATGTTTAAAATGCGTATTCAATAAACTAATTATGTGGAAATCGAGTGTGATTGAGTAGGTTCAAGGGCATTAAAGGAAAAACACGTAGAAGACTGAGGGATCATGTAGCTCGGCGCCTTTTTCCTGATCTATAGAGAACACACTCTTGTTCAAGGAGAATCGACATTTAGACATTTAGTTAGGTTCAACATTAAGAATTATATAAATATGGACCTCTCGGGTAGCGAGAGGTCTCTGTTAACATTTTTGGAGAAACATTGTTTTATGTTTTTGCACTATTGAGATACTTCTGAGTTACAGACCTTTGTGAAGACATGGATTTTATATTTTAATAGAAGATTGATGTTAGATCCCAGTCAGCGTCTATAAGTTTCTTTCTCTCTTGAGTACAGGTTGGAGAGGGCCCCTCCAACACGTAAGTCAGGGGATTTCCATTTTTTAGGTATTTCCGATTATGTGTTTTACAGTGATGAAACTTTATATCGCATATGGAAGCATTTGAATGATGTCTTGATTCTATAGTAATTTATAACATGCTCTGTAGTTCAGCAACACGGTTTCAATAGTCCTGTAGCTGCTTTCTTCCAACGCACATTTTAAACAACGATTCCATATGTATTAACATTGCCTTCAAAAATTATGGTTTAAATCTAAGGTTTATGAATGTTTCCCATCATGATTAATTGCTTCTCGAGGTTGATTGCTTTGATTTCTTAATAATGGATGTCTAGCATGAGATGATTGCATTTCAAACTTAGTTTTGATATTCAAATGATTTAGATTAGAATTCTAGTTTTATGCATAAATAATTATAGACCTTGCTTTCTTTAATTTAGAATAGATCTGTTATGGCATTTCACTTTCATAGTCTAGATTCACCATTCCGCATTAGGTAAATTCATAGGAATATCTCTTTCACTTTCAGCATTTGTAATTCTTTAAAATAGATTTACTGCTTTTAGTATTTAAATTCTTTAAAATAGATTTACTGTTTTTCAGTATTTAATTCCCTAGTATAAACAGTTTTACATATTGAGTAGGAAACCCTTAAAACGTTGATACTGACACCCAACCGCAACAAACATTATCCTATAAGAGCACATATAGTGCCTGCACCTCTAAAAATTGTATGTCCCCCGGGTTGATAATTAAAGTAGGCTCTTAGTATAGCTGCCCTCATTAGGCATCCATATTGGGAGATCACCAGTGTGGTCACATTTCTTTCAGCCCCTCTATCGAGCGCATGCCGACGGGTCTTTTTCAGCCTGTTGTTCCTTCTCTAATGGCTTCATGCAGCCGGTTCACGTAGTGCTGCCTTTCCTTGTGCGACTGGTTGTTTTCCTTCCTCGCCACTCCTTACCCACCTGATGGGAATCACGGAGTATCTTAACAAAAATATACCACCGATCAGTCTCACTGGAATTTATACCGTTTTCCTTCCAAAACTCTGCCTGGTCAGATCTTCGCGGAACTAGCACTTCGCGGCGTTATATCTCTGTAGCATAGTAACTTCGTGGCAATGTCTCTCTACTTTGTCGATGTTGCATTGCAATATATCCTCATAGCTCCCAAAAGTGTCTTATCAAAAATTGGCTTACTTGGGCCAGGCCCAATAGAACTCTAACCATAATTCCTCGGTCGATGATTTTGCAAAGTTGACCCCCATGTACAAAAATTGCACACTCCCTTACCGAGCAAAACCCTAGTTTCCAAAATGGACCTATAAGTGACACCTAGGCCATTGGACCATAGGAGAGGGGCACTCCTAGCACTATCCCAATGTCCTTAATCCAACGGAGTCGACGGTTTCTCGATCCAAGCCACATTCGTCATTCTATGGGTCATTCCATCTCGCATCCAAAAGGCCTTCAGGGACACCTGTTGGATACCTACCGGAGCCATAGAATTCCAACCGTGCAACAAAACTGAGTTGCAGGGAGTCCTACAAGTTTGTTTAGGAAGGTTCTAGTTGGGAATGTTGGCCATATGTCCCCGGTCAATGATTTTGCAAAGTTGACCCCCATGTGCAAACATCGCACACTTGCTTATCGAGCAAAAATTTAGGTCCCAAAATGGACCTACAAGTGACACCTGGGCCATGGGACCAAAGGAGAGGGGCACCCCTAGAACTATCCTGATGTCCTGAATCCAACGGATTCGATGGTTTTTCGATCCGAGCCAGGGTCTTCATATTATAGCTCGGTCCATCTCGCATCCAAAAGGCCTTTAGGGACACCTGTTGGATACCTACCGGGGCCATAGAATTCCAAACGTGCAACAAAACCAAGTTCCGAGGAGTCCCGCAAGTGTGTCTAGGAAGGTTTCAGCTGGGAACGCTAGCCATAAGTCCCCGGTCGATGATTTTGCAAAGTTGACCCCTATGTGCAAAAATTGCACACTCACTTGCTAAGCAAAACCTTAGTTTCCAAAATGGACATACATGTAATGACGTGGCATGTATGATGATGTGGCATGTGTGATGAATCAGGAAAGACACATTATGGTGTTCTGGTGCAATCATTAAGTCCGTGTTGCAATCTTACATCATTCTTGAAAAGTTTGGCAAGTTTGTGAAACTTTGGAAATTGACTATGGAAAAAGTAGTCAAAACTGCTCTAAGAGAATGCCCGCCATAATTCGTGGTTTGAGAAAAATGCATGCACCATCATATTAGGCTATAGCTTGTTGAAGTGGCTATCTATTCATGGTCTCAGCTCTCCATAAGAATGTCTGAGGAGAAAGTTATAAGTCTTCCAAAATAGGGTTTCAGGATTGTTGATGCCTCAGGTGTGCAGGGTAAGTGCAAGGTGTTGGAATGGGTTCCAAGGCACACAACAGGGGATGACAACCCAGCCAAAGGCTTCGAAAGACCCTGTGCAAGGGAAATTCTATCCTCGAGATATTTGGTGTGGTAATCACCCATGGATATTCGGCCTCCGCTGGCACTCTATGAGTAAGTGATTTGATCAATAAGATCAGTTTCCTGATTTGGGGAAACAAAGGGGTATGAAAAACAGTGAACAATTCTAACTTAACCTATTTATAAAAAAAACCTAATCTTAAGTCAGATCTATTCTAAAATGAAAAGCTTGGTGTTTATGCAGATTAACCTTGAGGTGTAAGCTAACAAACAATCTGTCACCTTTAACAAAAAGGCCTTTAGATGACTTAAATTATGATTTATTTAATGAAAATTAAGCAACAATAATCCAAGCTTAAAGACCATCAAGATATAACCTGTTATCCTTTTGTTGATTGAAAAATCAACAATGATTGAATATATATATATATATATATCTGATCAATTGCAGAAATCGATAAAGAAAGTATTTAATCAAAGAAATTTAATCAAATATTTTCATACACACATCAATTATACAGAAAAAACCAATACAACAGATCTATGTATTCATTATATATCTAACAAGAGATCATATGCATAGTGGATGACAATTTGGAACTTAAAATCAGAAATCCTTAAAGAAATTTAAGTGATAATCAGAAGATGGATCCAAAGATAACATTACTGCATTAAGATGTCTTGTACCAAAATTACAATGACTCTGGCCACAGAGTATCCTCAGTCTTATCTCCTGCTGAATTACAATTCCAAAAATTCCAACTCCTTACCCCGAGAGGTATCCTTCCTTAAGTATTAAACTACAACCAAGTACAAAATGAATCCTATAGAATAGGGATTCCAACATCAGAAATGAGTCTATTGGGCCAGAAAATCCTGCCACTTATCATCTATTTCTAACAGTTCATCTATGTTTGGATAATTGACAGATTCTATACCTATTTGGGCATTGGATATGTTGTTCTCCATGTCATTCTTGGCAAGATTATGCCAAGTGCGAAGGTAAGAATGGATCTTTCCCTCGAAGGAGAGCGGTTTCCTGATCAATTCATCCACGTGACCAATGTTGACTGCTTGAATAGCTTGGATCTTCTATGCCATTTCCTCACGATCACACTCCACTTCTTCCAGCTTACATTTAGGTGGAAGGGCCTACAAAATAGGATCCATGTATGGGAGATGTAGAGCCTCCATGATGTTATCAGCTGCGTACCAGCGTCGAGTGCAAACGTCTTTAGATTTTTTGATGATTTCTTTAGCAGAGTCATTGAAATCGAGCTAGGTATTTAGGGAAGCTTTGTTCTTCTTCATATGAAGACTGCTGATAATCGGGAAGTCTACAGGGATGTTTTTAATGTACCGTTGCCATTCACTAACCTCCTCTTGAGCTTTGGAAGCCTGAATTCTCTTGATTTCCTGTACTTCAAGCTCAGAAGACAGTTTATCAAAGATAATAAACGTCTCCCTAATTTCATCCTATGCAATGTACAACTTTTTAAGCAATTTATAATGATTATGATTAGCCTCCAAGGCCAAGTCTTTGAACTCCTCCGGTGTAAAGTTAGACAAACCAGCTGAAGCTAAATTTGGATTTACAGTTCCAACTTGTATCTCTAAGGTTGTTATCCTTTCTGCATGGATGGAGTTTTGAGCCTTTTCAATATTAAGCTGATTCTGAAGGTAGATATTCTCCTGTTCTGATGCATGCAAGCATTCCATCCATTCCTTCCTAATGTTAGCCACAAGGAGGCTATGTTCATCTTTAATATTGGCGAACTCACCTTCAAGTTCCTTGATTCTTTCCTTTTTAAGATCAACCTCTCTATTCAGCAACTGGACTGAATCTATGTTGGCACCAGCAAAAGCCCCCAAAATTGTTGCTTCCTCAATGGCCCCAGCCTGAGGGTCACAAATTTTTTGAGTCCATAAGACTTGAACGGGAGCAAGTCATTCCAACGCTTGCTCATCTTTACTTTTCTTCCTTGTCCTTTTGAATACCGTCTTCTCTTCCTTGTCATAAAAATAGTTTCCTATAGGAACCACATTCTCATCCACATATTCATCAGCCAACTGGGTAGTGATGGGAATGACATTAGCAGTAGAAATTATTGAAGGTGTCATAATACCACTAGGGTGAGGGATGGACATGGTGACTTGAGGAAGGACCACATGGACAGAAACATCTTGGAAAAATGACTGGACCTGTGTGATTGAGGGGACCGAAGTGGAGGCTTCAGAAGGAGGAGTTTGTTCTTCAGCATTAGGAGCTATTGATGGAGAGAGAACTATAGGTGGCTCCTCAATGCTAGGTGAAACAAAGATAGCTAGTGGTATAGACTGAGATATTGCAGGAAGCTTATCCTGAATTGTGTTAGTAGATGAAATGGGAAAAGTAATGGAGGTGAATTGGTCGATGGAAGGTATTAGTAGAATAGGTTTAGGTGACTGTGTAGGGATGATAGTGGTTCGCGCTTCTGGCATCATGGACTTAGGGATAGAGAAAGACTCTTGACTACATGAAAGTTTGGTAGAAGAAGAAGTCATACTATTGAACAGTTGAGACAATGAAAAGGGAGGTAAATGCTCTGAAAGCAAAGCAGAAAATCCTGAACAGAGGAATCTTCAAATGATTGGTCCTAAACAGAGCATTCCATTTCAATAACATTTAACAAGTCTGTGACCAACTTGGATTGTTCTGTAATTTCCTCAGTTACTGAGACTGGAGGTTCAGGTTCTTCAGCAACATCACAGTCAATAATCTGAATATTGGGGAATGGATCAGCATGGATCCTTTGCCTTTTTGATGGGCTGGCATGTGTAACTACCAAATCATCATCTTCTTGCATAGCTGCACTAATAATTTCAACAGGATTTGAAGGTTCCATTATTTGAGAATCCATAATAACCTTCTGGGGCTCTGTAAGGTGAGCCTTCAACACTGATGTCAATTGTGCCAGATCTTTCTGAAATTGTTGAGAGGTATATAACAAGGATTTGGCATATTCTGATGTTTTCTTAGGAGGATAATCTTCAATGGGGTTTTTTCCTTTTCCTTGTTCTGAATGAAACTCCACTTGAAGAGGATTAGCTTCATGAGCTTCCTTTCCTTCCCTTTCTTTTCTCACTTTTTCCAGCAAGTCCAGCTCCAATTTCCTATAACTCAGCACCCTGAGCTTTAGTTCCTTCTGATAGTGTAGAATGTTATGCTGCTCTTCTAGGTATTTTGCTCTGAGAAGAAATTCAGAAAATGAATTGACCCCATGATAGATAGAGTCATCTGGGATGTTCTCATGCACATAGTCTATTTTTACATGAGTTTTCTTTAGATGTGCATCCAATAACTTCTCGGGGTCGTGCTTTCTTTTAGTAGCACATCCCAATTTGAAATCAACCAACTTGTCACCAAGGGAGGCTGCCCAATTGGAAGTTGGGATGACCAATGAGCCAAGGTTCAAAGGGAATTTAGGCCACCCTTTCTTTTTAGGACCTGTGAGTTTTTTACACATACCATCAGTCACAGTTTGAAATGACACTTCCTGCAAAGCCAATCTGTCAAGGAAAATCCTGGGTAACAGATGAACAATATTACTACCCCAGACTCTGATATATGAGAAATACTCACACACATACCAATCACCGATAGTATTGATGAGTGTCTTGGCATCATCTGAAAATGCTGGTGCTTCTTGCTTGAAAATCTTGAATTAAACAGTGCCCAAGAACTGATCACATATATCATATAGTAAAGGGATAAAGTTTTCTTCCCATAATATTGAATGATAGATATGCACAGGTGGGTCTGCTGGAGTCCAATTCCAGTTCAAGTTGGGGTATTGAAACTCTGAGTAGAAAACATCAGTTACATAGGCAGATAAAAAGAAATGTGGTTTTCTGAAAGTTGGAGACTTCTGATAATCTTCGGTAGCGTTTTTTAGTTCTGAGGACAAGATGGAAGCCCATGGGAAGGATTCATCGGTAGTCAAGACATGATGTGCTATTGGTGCCCATTCAGCTTTGAACAACAAACAATTAGGGAGTCCGAACAGTCGGCACAACATGGACGATAGCAAAGAGTAGGGTTCCTTGAACCAGGAAATTGGGTATAAATTATCAGGCTTAAGCACGAAAGCATTAGCTTTTATCATCCAAGACTTCATCATTTCGACAAAATTGTAACGGGACTTGGAGGATTGGATGAAGTCAGGAGATAGGGTCTGCTTATGCGGCCTGAGAGCAAACGCTCTGGTAAAAACCTCAGGTCAGAAATGAGTCAATTGATTCCCCAAAGCATCATTAAAAGACCAGTTTTTGACACTAGCATTCTCTATTATCCACTTCACTGCATCTGTATAAGGTAATATAGCGGGTCGTGCAGCGATAGCATGAATCTGAGAAGCCCTAATCTTCTCATAAGATGGCCTATCAAATTCTACCCGCGAGAGGTCATCGTTGTCGAAAATAGCATAAAGCCAAGACCAATCCATTTGATAAGTCTCAGTGACCTTTCCACTGGTATCAGAGAAGATACCAAAGTTGGGGTCTTTGGTTAAGGTACCCTCGAGAGCAGCCCTGGACCGGGGTACTTCGTGACATAGTGTCGAACTTCGTAATTTCTGACGAAATAAAGAAAAAAAAAATAAAAAAACAACAATCACAGATAGCTAAAAGACAAACCGAAAAACATGGAATGATGGCAATCCTACCTGTGATAACTGAAAATCAACAATCGACTGAAGGTGAGAAATCCACGGTAAAATCAGCTCAGCTGAGTAACTCGGTGAGTAAAAATGATGAAGAAAAGTAAATAAAAACCTATATTTATCAATTTACCCAAATTAAATCACTACCGTAGCATTAAGAGAAATGGAAGGCTGAGATTGATCGATGCAAAGCGCGGGGTCGGGTTCAAAACATAATAAAAGTTTTTATTTACCACTCCCAAAAGATGAAAACCAAAACTGGCGGGTTTCGGGTTTCAAAAATACGACCAAATCAAAACCAAGTTTTCGAAAGCCGCAACCCGAAAGTTGCGGGTTGCAGGTTTCAGAACGCAATTAAACACAACGTTAAAAAATAAATTCATGAATCCCTAAATGCGATAGTGTTGGGTTTCAGGTTTCGGGTTTATTAAAACTAACAAACAAAAAGTCCCGAGTCCCGAAACGCGACATCATCAGGTTTCAGGTTTTGGGTTTCGGTAAAACAAACTTCAAAAGAAATGAAATCCCATACTCGAAACTTTTTGGGTTTCGGGTTTTGGGATGACAAAAATCCCAAAATAAAAACAACAATTTTCCGCACCCGAAACCTTTGGGTTTCGTGTTCTCCAAGTTTCAGGTTTCGGGTTTGCCAAGAAAAAAGTCAAAATAGTCAAAATTTAAAGATTTTGCAAACCAAATACTTAAAGAAACCCAGATCAAGCAGAAAAATGAGGTACGGGTACATGGGCAGTAGTGTTTAAAGACATCTAAACCAAAAATCATATTTACAAAGAGAAACGTACCCATATACCTTCGAATTGATTAAAAATGGGGCTCCCGTGCTTTAGGTAAGCATGGGATCTGTTGTGGCCACAAAACATGGTGACTGGCTGGGAAGAACCAGTTATCTCTGCAATCAAATCATGACTAAAGAAAACATGTTAATCAACCAATTTCTTGAAACTCAATTGAGAGAAGATACTCAAAAGATAACAGTCAACAAATAGTGAACATGAAAATGGATAGATCTCAAATAGTGACCATTTTAAAGATAACACTCATCTGATAAGGAGATTTAGAGAGTGATACCAAATCGTTACCATGATGTAATCATTGAAAAACATCTTGTGTTGAACCTAGGCACAGTCTTAGAAATGCTCATGGATATCCTAATTACATATCACCTTGGTTTATTAGTTGCAAGTATATTCAGTGATCCTCCTCTTTATTTTATTTTTTTTAATCTTTTCTTTTCTCTTTTTTTTTTTAAATATTTTCTCTTGGACTATACATAAAACCTTGTTGATACAAGACCACTGTACTGACTTGGTGATCAGATGAAACAATGCCATTCACAAGCCTGATCTGGAAGCTGGTCAAGCTAGCTCGATGACGAGACTCCTTGTCTTCTGGATGTAAGACCAAAAGAAATTATCATGGCTTGGTGACCATATTGTGATAACTCCAATCCAAGATCAAACCCATGATCATAGTAGGGATGGCTTGTGATAAGACCCCCCTGTTCTTGTATACAACATAATCCCATAATGAAAGACAAAACAATTTATTTTGGCATAGGCTACAAGGCATTACTATGGCTTGGTGACCATATAGTGGTAATGTTACTCACCAGTGCTTTGCGGATCATGAATGGATCGACCTGTAATAGGATCTTCCACCTTTCAGCAGAACTGAAAGTCAGCTTCCAAGTGTGGTGGCTTGATGTGAAGATGTCATTCCACTTAAACACCTATGAACTTAATGGGTTGGCTTGATAACAAGACCACCCACCTTGTAACTTATAATTTTAAACAAAATTCATATTCAAAGTGATTGTAAAAGGATCCATGAGCAATTGGAGCTGGTCAGGTTATTATGATATGTCATTCAACCATGAAACAACAGATAGAGAAGTGATGACCATCCTCCATACCTCAATTATACAAATAAAGCATTGTGAAAGATAATGATCAAAGCGAAAAGTATCCAAAGGTACTGCACTTATTGACTGTTTATTCATCAGAGTAAATTCTAATCAAAAGCCAGAAATTAAGATTGATAACAATGCTGAGACTTCAAAAGAAATTGTTGCTAAGAAAAGTGATCATAAGCCATTACCAGACATGTGAAGCCTTATTAATGAAAACCAAAATAGAACAAGAAGACTAATCAAAATGAAAATGCAAGAAAACAAAAGATTGAAAAACAAACCACACCTATGTACAAGTGCACCAAATTGTTCAAACAAAATACTTTTTGAGAAGAGACACATTCACTCGGAAGGTGTCTACAACTCCCTCTAGTGTCTGTAATCGAACCGTGTTGGGACCAATATTTTTTGTAATAATGAAAGGTCCTAGCCAAAGACGTTGAAACTTGGTATACCGGGTTCTTATCTTTATGTTGCTTATCCCACCTTAGAACCAGGTCACCAATAGAAAATTCCCTATCAGATGAAGATTTTTCATCAAACCATCTTTTCAGCATCTGCTGATGATGATACAATTTGTTCTTAGCTATTTCCCTGTCCTCCTCTAGCTTCAAGAGAGTGTCTATTCTATGCTGGAGAGGGGAAGAATCATCTTCTTGGACAAACTGGGCCAATTGTAGTGAAGGGATGGTGAGATTAGTAGGAAGGATGGCTTCGTTGCCATAAACGAGATAGTAAGGGGAATTTGCAATGGCTGTGTTTCGGGTTATTCGATCTGCCCAAAAAGAATTATATAACTATGTGTGCCAATCTCTGTGATGAGAAGATACAGTCTTCTTGAGAATATTTATCAGATTTTTGTTTGACGACTCAACCAAACCATTGCCTTGCGGGTAATAATTGGCAAAAAACTTAAGCTTAATCCCCTTTTCAAAGAAATATTCGGTTATATCAATTGAAGAGAAGTAGGATGCATTATCGAAAACTAAGTACTCAAGAGTGCCAAACCATGTGATGATCTGACTGTTAAGGAAGGAAATTAATTGACTGGCATTACATTGTTTAAGAGGGGCTGCCTCCACCCATCTGGTGAAGTAGTCAGTTGTTGTAAGAATATATTTATGTTGGATGGGACGAAGCAGGGTTTATGGTCCTAACAAAATCCAGTCCCCATTGTTTGAATGGAAACTGAATTGTGACTGGTTAAAGAGGAAATGCAGGTTTCTTAAACTTTCCTGTGCACTTCTAGCATGGTTCACACCTCCTTACATAATCGTAAGCATATTTAAACAATGTGGGCCAATAATATCCAGCATTGAAAATATTATGTGTTGTAGTCTCACCTGAAAAATGGCCTCTAGCAAGTCCTGCATGAAATTGGAATAAGATGTCATCAGTTTCGTGTTTTTCCAAGCACCTAAGAAATACTCCATCATAATTTTTCCTAAAAAGAACTTGATCAATAAACTGACAAGGAGTAGCTTTTAGTCTCAAAGCCCTTCTTTTCTTAAAATCAAGAGTTTCTGGAGCAAACCCATGGTTCAGGAAAAATCTGATATCATCATGCCATTCAGATGTCGGAGCATCGATAACGTTAACAACACCTGAGGGAATTTCTTCCGCTTGATCCCACTCGAATTGCTGCTGCGTAGGGTCATTAGATTGTGTGGTAAGAAGACAAAGACCTTGTCCTTTGACAATTTTAGCTGGTCTGATCTCAAGATCATATTCTTGTAGGGTCGTCATCCAATGGGCCCTCTTTTCCCCTAACTCTTTCTGGATGAGGACGTTTCTAATGGCAGAGTATGGAGCAATGACTTTAATTCGAGACTTCAGCAAGTAGGGCCTATAATGTTTGACAGACTTATAGATCGCATAGGCTTTCTTATCAATCTGTGAGTAATTAAGCTCTGCACCCTTGAATGTTGAGCTCATGAAAGAGATCGGGATTTCTGCATCATCTTCATGCTTTTGTGTCAGGACAGCTGCATAAGAGAAGTCAGTGGCAAAAGTATAAATAATGAAATCCTTATCAAAATCTGGGGACATGAGAGCGGGAGTTTCAGCAATATCCTTTCGAATTTGGATAAACGCATCTCTCTGTTCTTGAGACCAAGTAAACTGCACATCTTTCTTGACCAAAAGTTGTAATGGTTTAACAATCTGGGCAAAATTTTGTACAAACCTACGTAAAAAAAAATATTACCTAAGAAGGATTGCATTGCTTTGCGCGATCCTGGTAACCCAATATTTGAAATAGACTCTGTGCGTTCGGGATCAATAATCATACCTTCTTGAAAAAACGATGAAGCCCAGGAGCTTTCCTTCTGTTACTGTGAAAATAGATTTCTTAGGGTTGAGAGAAATGCCAAATTTCCTACAATGGTCGAAAACATGTTTCAGAGCGAACACATGTTCATGTCGCCTCTTGGAGTAAATAGTGATATCATCAAGATAAACTACGATAGAATTATGCGTTAACCCTCGGAAAGCTATGTCCATAGCTCTTTGGAAAGTAGCTCCTGCATTGATTAACCCGAAAGGCATCCACTTATAGGCGAAAGTTCCCCAAGGGGTCCTGAAAGTTGTTTTTAATTGGTCGTCCGAGGAAACCATAACTTGGTTATATCCAGAAAAAACGTCTAGGAGGGAAAACATCTCCGACCTGGCTACATTCTAAAGAATTTGTTCCATAGGTGGAATAGGATAGTTGTCTTTCTCAGAAGCCTGATTGAGGTTCCTGAAATCGACACACAGTCGAATTTCACCACTTTTCTTACGGGCAGGCACTAAGTTAGCTATCCATTGAGTGTGCCTGACTGGAAAGATAATTCGAGCAGCGAGCAAATTTTCCAACTCCTTTTTTACTGAGGGCTCTAAGCTAGGGTGCATTTTCCGTAGCTTTTGTTGAAATGGCTTAACTTCTAGTTTCATGGGTATATTATGAAACATGACGCTAGTGTCAAATGTTTTCAACTCGTCATAAGTCCAGAAAAAAACATCTTTATACTATTTACACAATGCAATGATGGCCCTCTGTTCTTCAGGGGTACAATCAATTCCCAAATTGATGAAACATGCTTCCTACTTAGTGCCTAAATCGACTTGCTCATAGTTCAGGGATGAGCTTTGAGTTTTACAATTAGTTTGAGATTTGAATTTGTCTTGCAAATCATAAAACTTTTCTAGATTGATCACTGACTTTGGGATAACGTTTGAGAGATCAGCGACTGACTTTTCATGTTCTACTTCATGAATGGCCATATCTTGGAATGTATCCTGAGCTGTGAGGAATTCAAGTATATGTCGGTCATCATCAAATACTTTCCAGTTAGTCACATTATCCAGAATAGAGGTTTTGTACATCAATTCAATGGAAAAAGTTTGAGGAGACAAACCTTCTGGCGGGATCAGTCTAGATGTTGTATTTGCTAACAGATCTGCATCAAAATTTTGTGTTTTGGGAACTGATTTAATATTGAATGCTAAAAATGAGTTGGTTAAATCCCTTACCATCTTCTCATAATTAGCCAAGCATGGAGATAAGTAGTGTATCTTATTTCTGACTTGCTTAACTATAATTTCAGTATCTCCATAGCATTCAATCACCTGCACACCTAAGTCAATAGCCTTCTTGAGTCCCTGAACCAGAGCCTCATACTCAGCTACATTATTAGTGCAATCAAATTCTAACCTGCAAGCAATCATAATTTTCATTCCCTTAGGATCAATTAGGACACAACCTTCTCTAGCTCCTTCCTTGGACTTGGAACCATCAAAAAATAAAGTCCATGAGACAGGGTCTAACCTAAAATTTGTATTTACATTGTATACATTATGCACAATTTCACCATAGAAAGGTATAGAAGTAACATGAGTAATATGTGATTCGTTTTGAATGCTTTCTTCTGGTGAGGCATCAACTGTGAATTCACCAAAAAAGGTATCGAATGTAAATTGCTCAACACGAGAGGTGAGATAACCAGCAGGTTTGCTTGAACCATTAAGATCAGTGACTATCTGTTTCATAAAAGGTTCTCTGTTGATCTTAATTTTATTCGGCTAACCATTGTAGGTTAACCATAAGTGAGACCATTCGGTTACAAAGTAACCCTTAAGTTTCTCTGACTAGTCCTTTCTTAACCACATCCCATAGGCCTTCGGGATGTCAACTATCATGATGTCAACTATCTAATGGATCCTGGGATCAGCTGACAATGTAAGCAAAACATTTCTCAACTTACCTACCACTCTGACTTTGGATCTGTCAAGTTGCACAATCTGGGTCGGGCAGGGCTCCCAAGTTGCATTCAATTTCCTGCAAACAGAAAGGGGCATCACATTTGATGACACTCCTGAATCTATCATGCAGTTGTGTACATTTCGATTGAAAATCGCGAAAGGGAGCAAGAAAGGAGGAGTCCTCTTGCTTGCTGGTTTCTGATCATCATATTTAGTAACAGAGTCTAGATTGTTACTTTGTGACTCTCTTGGTTGTTTGACTATCATGCTTTTTTGTAAAGAATCCCTCATAGCAGGGATCTTAAGTAGCTCAAACAGAGAGATGTTTGCTTTGACTCTTTTTAAGTATTCAACCAGATTGTACTCCATTTCAGGGAGGACTGTATCCTTTTGTGGGATAGTCTTGTTTTTTGTGGGAACTGGAGGAGAAGATGAAGGTTCTTGTGGTGGCTGTGGTCTTGACCTTTTGTTATAAGGATGTTGTGTGTTAAACACCGCCTCAGGTTCTTCTTCTTCTTCACACATAGGAAGTTCTGAAAAGAAACCCATAGCATCGACCTGTGGATCACCTTCTTCTTCTTCTTCTTCAGGAAGTGGTGGATCCGGGATGGTCTGATCGTTGGAAGTGTCATGGGTGACTTGAGATTCTACTGCCAATGCTCTAAAAATAGAATAGAGTTCATTGTTTGTGAGTGCATCTGCTGGATTTGGTGGTGGTGGGTTTTGTGGAGGCTGGTAAGGTCTCCTAAATGGTGGCCTCACAAAACCTCTATTTTGATTCTGATTATCAATAGTGTTCTTCTTTAAATCCACCATCTCATTTGACATCCTTTGAAATAATTTCTTCATGTCAGTCATATCAAACGGATCCTTGTTCTGAACAGTGGGTTTAGGGGCGTTCTCAATTCTTTTTCTAGAAGTGGAAGGTTGTTCTTCTGAAGTTTCAGGGCTGTCTTTTAGACAAAACATGTCCTTCTCAACTTGGATTGCTTCATCAAATGCTTCCAATAAAGTACCTTTCTGTGCCCTTTTGACCCACATTGCAATAGGGACAGGCAGACCTTTTTCATAATAAGCTACCAACAATTCTTCAGCAGGAAGAAGATTGGTAGGAATTCTGTTTTTGAGATATGAAAACCTTTGGTTAAAGTCTTTTACCCTTTCTTTTCCTTTAATTTTCATGGAGGATAACTCTAAGACAAGATCTTGCGGTGTTTTGTCATCCCCGGATTTCTGGGTAAAATGTTTCTCGAATTCATCCCATAAAGTTATAGATTGGGCCGGTAAGTAAAAATACCAAGTGGCTGCTTTACCCTCAAAAGTATAGGGAAAGAGTCTACATACTACATCCTCATGTACCACACTTCTAAGCCTGATTGCCTACATGAAAGTTTTTATATGATCCAATGCAGGTATCTTGTCATCAGGGTTGAATTTAGGAAACCATTTCTCAGGATTCTTTGGTAATCTATGTTGATCTCCTAATATGAAAATTGCACCTTGGTTAAGCCAAGGTCTATTTTTCCCTTCTCCTGCCATTGGAGGTTCTCGCTCTTCTTATTCCGAGGACGAGCTAGAAGAATTCTCATCATCTGAGGAAGATGATGAAGATGAAGGAGGATATGGTGGTGGACCACCAGTTCCAAAATTTGGCTGACCTTGTGTTCCTACGAGAGTGGTCTCATGGTTATATTCATGAGAATCTGGTTGATTAATCGACTCTTGGTTTTCAGGTTGTTGATCAACTGTGTGTTGATCCTGTGTGTTTAGATCAGTGGTGTACTGAATCTGTGAGTCACTAGTATGTGCAACGGGAATTTGTTGATCTTCCCAACCACCAGTCTGTAGAATTTTTTCTAAATTTAAGGCTTCCAGACCACGTTGTCTTTGATTGGCAAGTTGTTGTTCTACTCTTAAGACCCTATTGGTAGATGTTTCCAATATCTGCTCTAACGAGATGGGTCCCCTTGTAGGTGATATGAAAATGATTTCTCCTTTGTTCTCCTATTGTATCACAGGTGTGACAGGTATAACTGTAGGTTGCGAAGATGTAATAGGAAGAACTGTAGGTCATGAATCAGTTGGTTGTTTAGATGTTGAAGCCCTAGACTGGCTTCGGGCTTGAACAGTCGAAGTATTTGCTAGAGGAGGTTTATTAGCGGTTTGTTTAGGCATGTTATACTAGTGGCCCTCCTTCTAGTGCCATTTGTTGATGCCTCGGGTGTGCAGGGTAAGTGCAAGGTGCTGGAATGGGTTCCAAGGCACACAATAGGGGATGAAAACCCATCCAAAGGCTTCGAAAGATCCTGCTCAAGGGAAATTCTATCCTCGAGCTGTTTGGTGTGGTAATCACCCATGGATATTCGGCCTCCGCTGGCACTCTATGAGTAAGTGATTTGATCAATAAGATCAGTTTCTCGATTTGGGGAAACAAAGGGGTACGAAAAACAGTGAACAATTCTAACTTAACCTATTTAGAAAAAGAACCTAATCTTAAGTCAGATCTATTCTAAAATGAAAATCTTGGTGTTTATGCAGATTAACCTTGAGGTGTAAGAGAACAAACAATCTGTCACCTTTAACAAAAATGCCTTTAGATGAGATATTTGCTAACTTAAATTATGCTTTATTTAATGAAAATTAAACAACAATAATCCAAGCTTAAAGACCATCAAGATATAACATGTTATCCTTTTGTTGATTGAAAAATCAACAATGATTGAATATATATATATATATATGATCAATTGCAGAAACCGATAAAGAAAGTATTTAATTAAATAAATTTAATCAAATATTTTCATACACACATCAGTTATATAGAAAAAACCAATACAACAGATCTATGTATTCATTATATATCTAACAAGAGATCATATGCATAGTGGATGACAATATGGAACATAAAATCAGAAATACATAAAGAACTTTGATAATCAGAAGATGGATCCGAAGATAACATTACTGCATTAAGATGTCTTGTACCAAAATTACAATGACTCTGGCCACAGAGTATCCTCAGTCTTATCTTCTGCTGAATTACAATTCCAAAAATTCCAACCCCTTACCCTGAGAGGTATCCTTCCTTAAATATTAAACTACAACAAAGTACAAAATCAATCCTACAGAATAGGGATTCCAAAATCAGAAATGAGTCTATTGGGCCAGAAAATCCTTCCACTTATCATATATTTCTAACAGTTCATCTATGTTTGGATAATTGATAGATTCTATGCCTATTTGGGCATTGGATATGTTGTTCTCCATGTCATGCTTGGAAATCTTATGCCAAGTGCGAAGGTAAGAATGGATCTTGCCCTCGAAGGAGAGCGGTTTCCTGATCAATTCATCCATGTGACCAATGTTGACTGCTTGAATAGCCCGGATCTTCTGCGCCATTTCCTCACGATCACGCTCCACTTCTTCCAGCTTACATTTAGGTGGAAGGGCCTGTAAAATAGGATCCATGTATGGTAGATGCAGAACCTCCATGATGTTATCAGCTGCGTACCAGTGTCGAGTGCAAAGGTCTTTAGATTTTCTTATGATTTCTTCAATAGAGTCATTGAAATCGAGCAAGGTATTCAGGGAAACTTTGTTCTTCTTCATGTGAAGACTGTTGAGAATCGGGAAGTCTGCAGGGATGTTTTTAATGTACCATTTCCGTTCACTAACCTCCTCTTGAGCTTTGGAAGCCTGGATTCTCTTGATTTCCTATACCTCAAGCTCAGAAGACAGTTTATCAAAGATAATAAATGTCTCCCTAATTTCATCCTGTGCAATGTACAACTTTTTAAGCAATTTATAATGATTATGATTAACCTCCAAGGCCAAGTCTTTGAACTCCAGTGGTGTAAAGTTAGACAAACCAGCTGAAGCTGCATGTGGATTTACAGTTCCAACTTGTATCTCTAAGTTTGCTATCCTTTATGCATGGATGCATTTTTGAGCCTTTTCAGTATTAAGCTGATTCTGAAGGGAGATATTCTCCTGTTCTGATGCATGAAAGCATTCCATCCATTCCTGCCTGATGTTAGCCACAAGGAGGTTATGTTCATCTTTAATCTTGGCCAACTCACCTTCAAGTTCCTTGATTCTTTCCTTTTTAAGATCGACCTCTCTGTTCAGCAACTGGACTGAATCTATTTGGCACCAGCAAAAGCCCCCAAAACTGTTGCTGCTTCAATGGCACCAGCTTGAGGGTCACCAATTTGTTGAGTCCATACGACTTGAACGGGAGCAGGTGATTCAAACACTTGCTCATCTTTACTTCTCTTCCTTGTCCTTTTGAATACCGTCTTATCTTCCTTGTCATAAAAATAGTTTCCTATAGTAACCACATCCTCATTCACATATTCATTAGCCAACTGGGTAGTGATGGGAATGACATTAGCAGTAGAAATTATTGAAGGTTTCATAATACCACTAGGGTGAGGGATGGTCATGGTGACTTGAGGAAGGACCACTGGGACAGAAACATCTTGGACAAATGACTGGACCTGTGTGATTGTGGCGACCGAAGTGGAGGCTTCATAAGGAGGAGTATGTTCTTCGGCATTAGGAGCTAATGATGGAGAGGGAACTATAGGTGGCTCCTCAATCCTAGGTGAAATAGAGATAGCTAGTGGTGTAGATAGAGAGATTGCAGGAAGCTTATCCTGAATTGTGTTAGAAGATGAAATGGGAAAAGGAATGGAGGTGAATTGGTCGATGGAAGGTATTAGTAGAATAGGTTTAGGTGACTGTGTAGGGATGATAGTGGTTTGAGCTTCTAGCATCATGGACCTAGGGATAGAGAAAGACTCTTGACTACATGAGAGTGTGGTAGAAGAAGAAGTCATACTATTGAACAGTTGAGACAATGAAAAGGGAGATAAATTCTCTGAAAGCGAAGCAGAAAATTATTGAACTGAGTTTAACTGAGATGTTGAAGCCAAAAATTTTTGAATAGAGGTGTCTTCAAATGACTGGTCCTGAACAGAGCATTCCATTTCAATAACATTTATCAAGTCTGTGACCAAATTGGATTGTTCTGTAATTTCCTCAGTTATTGAGACTGGGGGTTCAGGTTCTTCAGCAACATCACAGTCAATAATCTGAATATTGGGGAATGGATCAGCATGGATCCTTTGCCTTTTTGCTGGACTGGCATGTGTAACCACCAAATCATCATCTTCTTGCATAACTGCACTAATAATTTCAAGGGGATATGAAAGTTCCATTATTTGAGAATCCACAGTAACCTTCTGGGGCTCTGCAGGGTGAGCCTTCAACAATCATGTCAATTGTGCCAGATCTTTCTGAAATTGCTGAGAGGTATATAACAAGGACTTGGCCTGTTCTGATGTGTTCTTAGGAGGAGAATATTCGATGGGGTTTTTTCCTTTGGCTTGTTCTGAATGAACCACCACTTGAAGAGGATTAGCTTCCTGAGCTTCCTTTCCTTCCCTTTCTTTTCTCACTTTGTACAGCAAGTCCAGCTCCAATTTCCTATAACTCAGCACCCTAAGCTTAAGTTCCTTCTGATAGTGTAGAATGTTATGCTGCTCTTCTAGGCCTTTTGCTATGACAAGAACTTTAGAAAATGAATTGACCCCATGATAGATAGAGTCATCTGGGATGTTCTCATGCACATAGTCTATTTTTACATGAGTTTGCTTTAGATGTGCATTCAATAACTTCTTAGGGTCATGCTTTCTTTTAGTAGCACATCCCAATTTGAAATAAACCAACTGGTCACCAAGGGTGGCTGACCAATTGGAAGTTGGGATGACCAATGAGCCAAGGTTCAAAGGGAATTTAGGCCACCCTTTCTTTCTAGGACCTGTGATTTTTTTATACGTACCATCAGTCACAGTTTGAAATGACACTTCTTGCAAAGCCAATCTGTCAGGGACAATCTTGGGTAATAGATGAACAATATTACTTCCCCAGACTCTGATATATGCGAAATATTCACACACATACCAATCACCAATAGTATTGATGAGTGTCTTGGCATCATCTGAAAATGCTAGTTCTTCTTGCTTGAAAATCTTGAAGTAAAAAGTGCCCAAGAACTTATCACATATATCATATAGTAAAGGGATAAAGTTTTCTTCCCATAAGATTGAATGATATATATGCACAGGTGGGTCTGCTGGAGTCCAATTCCAGTTCAAGTTGGGGTATTTAAACTATGAGCAAAAAACATCAGTTACATAGGCAGATAAAAAGAAATGTGGTTTTCTGAAAGCTAGAGACTTCTGATAATCTTCAATATCGATTTTTAGTTTTGAGGACAAGATGGAAGCCCATGGGAAGGATTCACTGGTAGTCAAGACATGATGCGCTATAGGTGCCCATTCATCTTTGAACAACGAACAATGATGCGCTATAGGTGCCCATTCTTCCATGAACCAGGAAATTGGGTATAAATTATCAGGCTTAAGCACGAAAGCATTAGGTTTTATCATCCAATACTTCATCATTTCGACAAAATTGTAACAGGACTTGGATGATTGGATGAAGTCAGGAGATAGGGTCTGCTTATGCGGCCTGAGAGAAAATGCTCGGGTAAAATCCTCAGGGCGTAAATGAGTCAATTGAATCCCAAAAGCATCATTGAAAGACCGGTCGTTGACACTAGCATTCTATATTATCCACTTCACTGCATCTATATAGGGTAATATAGCACGTCGTGCAGCGATAGTATGAATCTGAGAAGCCCTAATCTTCTCATAAGCCAACCTATCAAATTCTACCTGCGAGAGGTCATCATTGTTGAAAATATCATAAATTCGAGACCAATCCATTTGATAAGTCTCAGTGACCTTTCCACTGGTATCAGAGAAGATCCCAAAGTTGGGGTCTTTGGTTAAGGTACCCCCGAGAGCAGCCCTGGACCGGTTACTTCGTGACATAGTGGAAAACTTCCTAATTTCTGATGAAATAAAGAAAACAAAAATAAAAAAACAACAATCACAAACAGCCAAAAGACCAACCGAAAAACATGGAATGACGACAATCCTACCTGTGATAACTGAAAACTGGCAATCGCCTGAATGCGAGAAATCCACGGTAAAATCAGCTCAGCGGAGTAACTTGGCGAGTAAAAATGATAAAGAAAAGTAAATAAAAACCTATATTTATCAATTTACCCAAATTAAATCACGACCGTAGGATTAAGAGAAATGGAAGGTTGAGATTAACCAATGAAAAGCGCGGGATCGAGTTCAAAACATAATAAAAGTTTTTATTTACCACTCCCGAAAGACGAAAATCGAAACTGGCGGGTTTCGGGTTTCAAAAATACGACCAAATCAAAACCAAGTTTCCGAAAGCCGCAACCCAAAAGTTGCGGGTTGCGGGTTTCAGAACTCAATTAAACACAACGTTAAAAAATAAATTCCCGAATCCCAAAACGCGACAGTGTCAGGTTTCGGGTTTATTAAAACACGCAAAAAAAATCCCCGGGTCCTGAAACCCAACGTCGTCGGGTTTCGGGTTTCGGGTTTCATTAAAACAAACTTCAAAAGAAATGAAGTCCTGCACCCGAAACTTTTCGGGTTTCGGATTTCAGGATGACGACAAGCCCAAAATAAAAACAACAATTTCCCACACCTGAAACTTTTGAGTTTCGGGTTTCGGGTTCTCCAAGTTTCGAGTTTCGGGTTTGCCAAGAAAAAAGTCAAAATAGTAAAAATATAAAGATTTTGCAAACCAAACACTTAAAGAAACCCAGATCAAGTAGCGAAAATGAAGTACGGGTACATGGGCAGTAGTGTTTAAGGACATCTAAACCGAAAATCATATTTACAAAGAGAAACTTACCCATATACCTTCGAATTGATTAAAAATGGGGCTCCCGTGCTTTAGGTAAGCATGGGATTTGTTGTGGCCACAACAAGGATAAAATTTGGAGAAGTTTTGAAAATGCCTAAGTGTTGGAAAAATAGTCCAGGTGGCATTGGGAAAATGCCTTCCATAATTCATGGTTTGAGACAAATTCACGCACCATCATATCAAGCTATAGATTGCTGAAGTGGATATCTATTGATAGTCTCAGTTCTCCATAATTATATCTAAGTTGAAAGTTATGAGTCTACCAAAATAGGGTTTTAGGATAAACTTTGGAGAAGTTCTTGAAAATGGCAGTGTTGGGAAAACTAGTGCAGGTGGCCTTGGGAAAATGCCTGCCATAATTCATGGTTTGAAAAAAAATGCACACACCATAATATCAGGCTATAGCTTGTTGAAGTGGCTATCTGGTCATGTTATCCATTCTCCATAAGCATGTATGACGAGAAAGTTATAAGTCTGCCAAAATAGGGTTTCAGGATAAACTTTGGAGAATTTCTTGAAAATGGCCAAGTGTTGGAAAACTAGTCCAGGTGGCCTTGGGACAATTCTTGCCATAATTCATGTTTTGAGAAAAATGCACGCACCATCATATTAGGCTATATCTTGTTGAAGTGGATATCTATTCATGGTCTCAGTTATCCATAAGCATGTATGAGGAGAAATTTATAAGTCTTCCAAAATAGGGTTTCATGATAAACCTTGGAGAAGTTCTTGGAAATGGCTAAGTGTTGGAAAACTGGTCTAGGTGGCCTTGGGAAAATGCCCATCATACCTCATGGGAGAATGATAAAAATTATATAGAACTATCATGCTGTAGATTGTAAAATAGGCTATCTTTCCATGGTCTTAGTTTTCACAGAATATGTTTGATGGCAAAGTTAATAGCCTGCCAAAACAGGGTTTCAAGTTGTTTTTACACCAAAGTAGCAAAACTGCCTAAGTGGCCTTAGGGAAATGTCCACCATAGTTTGTGAGTTGAATAAAATTCCCAAAACATATGGTCATACTATTGGTTCTTGATTTGTCTATCTAACCATGTCCTCATCATGTCTTTAGAGTGCCTGAGGAAGAAGTTATGGATCTGCCAAAAGTGCCTCTTAGGTTGATTTGTACTACTCTAGTAAAATGACTGTCGAGGAGAGAGAAATAGGCTTCAAGGGGTGAAGTTGATTTAGATGGAGTCACCTTGTTAGCCTACATCCATTGAGTGTATCACACTTCAAAATTGATGAAAAGAAAAATCTCATCATACTAACCTAGGGTTTGATAATTTTGCCTAAGTGTCAAATCAGCAGTTTGGAAGACCACTTCCAAATGCCCGCCAGATGTTCTGTGTGTGTCAATAAGTTCATCAATTGACATGGTCTTGTTCATTGTTGAAGTGGATATCCATCCATGGTTGTATTTGTCCTTATGGTGATCACATGAGAAGGAAATCAATCTTCTAAAAGTGTAGGAAAAATTGTTTTGCATATTAAAGACAAAAATTTGTCTAAGTGTCAAAATCACAAGCTAAGAGGCCATTTGGAAATGTCCGCAAGGAGGTGTCCTTGTGCTAATAAAGTGAATCAGATGGAATAGGCTTGTCCATTGATGAACTCGTTATCTATTCATAGGCTCAGATTTGCCTCTAGAGTTCACACATGTGAAATACAAGCCTTCCAAAATTAGAAAAGGCTTGTTTTGGCAATAAAACAAGCTTTTTCTCATTTTGACAGGCTTGTATTTCACACGTGTAAACTTCAGAAGCAAATATGAGCCTATGGATAGATATTAAGTTGATCATGGAACAATCCTATGCCATCTTATTCATTTTATCAGCACAAGGACACCTCCTTGTGGGAATTTTCCCAAGGCCACCTGGACTAGTTTTCCAACACCGAGTCATTTCCAAGAACTTCTCCAAAGTTTATCCTAAAACCCTATTTTGGTAGGCTTATAACTTTCTCCTCAAACATGCTTATGGAGAACTGAGACCATGAATAGATAGACACTTCAAAAATTTATAGCCTGATATGATGGTGCGTGCATTTTCTCAAACCCTGAATTATGGTGGGCATTTTCCCAAGGCCACCTAAACTAGTTTTCCAACATTTAGCCATTTTCAAGAACTTCTCCAAAGTTTATATTGAAACCCTATTTTGGCATACTTATAAATTTCTTCTCAGACATGCTTATGGCGAACCGAGACAATGAATAAATAGCCAATTCAACAAGCTATAGCCTGATCTGATGGTGCATGCATTTTTCTCAAACCATGAATTATGGAAGGCATTTTCCCAAGGCAACCTGGATTAGTTTTCCAACACAACCATTTTCAAGAACTTCTCCAAAGTTTATCCTGAAACCCTATTTCGGAAGACTAATAACTTTCTCCTTAGAAATGCTTATGGAGAAATGAGACCATGAGTAGATAGCCACTTCAACAAGCTATAGCCTGATATGATAGTGCATGCATTTTTCTCAAACCATGAATTATGGCGGGCATTCTCTTAGAGCAGTTTTGACTACTTTTTCCATACTTAGTCAATTTCAAAAGTTTCACAAAATTTTCAAGAATGATGTTAGATTGCAACACTGAATTAATGATTGCACCAGAACACCATCATGTGTTTTTCTAGATTCATCACACATGCCACATCATCATACATGCCACATCATCACTTGTAGGTCCATTTTGGAAACTAGGGTTTTGCTTAGTAAGGGAGTGTGCAATTTTTGCACATGGGGGTCAACTTTGCAAAATCATCGACCGAGAACTTATGGCTAGCGTTTCCAACTGGAACCTTCCTAGAAACACTTGCAGGACTCCCCAGAACCCAATTTTGTTGTACAGTTGGAATTCTATGGCCTCGGTAGGTATCCAACATGTGTCCTTGAAAGCCTTTTGGATGCGAAATGGAACGAGCCATAGAAGGAAGACCGTGGCTCGGATCGACAAAACGTCGAATCGGTTGGATTTAAGACATCGGGATAGTGCTAGGGGTTCCCCTTGCCTCTAGTCTTATGGCCCATGTGTAACTTGTAGGTCCATTCTGGAAACTAGGATTTTGCTCAGTAAGGGAGTGTGCAATATTTGCACATGGGGGTCAACTTTGCAAAAGCATCAACCGGGGACTTATGGCTAGCATTCCCAGATAGAATCTTCCTATACACACTTGCAGGACTCACCAGAACTTGGTTTTGTTGCATGGTTGGAATTCTATGGTGCCGGTAGGTATCCAACAAGTGTCCCTGAAGGCCTTTTGGATGCGAGATGGAACGAACCATAGAATGACGAACGTGGCTCGGATCGACAAACCATCGAATTTGTTGGATTCAGGACATTGGGATAGTGCTAGGAGTGCCCCTCTCCTCCGGTCCCATGGCCCAGATGTTACTTATAGGTCCATTTTGAAAACTAGGGTTTTTCTCGGTAAGGGAGTGTGCAATTTTTGCAGATGGGGGTCAACTTTGCAAAATCATCGACTGGGGACATATGGCTAGCGTTCCCAGCTGCAACCTTACTAGACACACTTATGGGACTTTTCGGAACCTGGTTTTGTTGCACGATTGGAATTCTATTGCCCTGGTAGGTATCTAACAGGTGTCCCTGAAGGCCTTTTGGATGCAAGATGGAACGAGCCATAGAATGATGAGCGTGTCTCGGATCAAAAAATCGTCGACTCCATTGGATTCAAGACATCAAGATAGTTCTATGGGTTCCCATCTCATCTGGTCCCATGGCCCAAGTGTCACTTGTAGGTCCATTTTGGAAACTAGCGTTTTTCTCAGTAAGAGAGTGTGCAATTTTTGCACATGGGTGTCAACTTTGCAAAATCATCGATCACGGACTTATGGCTAGCGTTCCTAGTTGGAACCATCCTAGACACACTTGAAGGACTCCCCAGAACCTGGTTTTGTTTCACAGTGGGAATTCTATGGCCCTAGTAGGTATCTAGCAGGTGTCCCCAAAGGCTTTTTGCATGGGAGATGGAATGAGCCATAGAATGATGATCGTGGCTCGGATCGACAAACCGTCGACTCCATTCGATTTAGGACATCGGGATAGTGCTATCCCTCTCCTCTGGTCCCTTGGCCCAGGTGTCACTTGTAGGTCCATTTTGGAAACTAGGGTTTTGCTCGGTAAGGGAGTGTGCAATTTTTGCACATGGGGGTCAAATTTTCAAAATCATTGACCGGGAACTTATGGATAGCATTCCCAACTGGAAACCTCCTAGAAACACTTTTGGGACTCCCTAAAACACGGTTTTTCTGCACAGTTGGAATTCTATGGCCCCGGTAGGTATCCAACATGTGTCCCTGAAGGCCTTTTGGATGCGAGATGGAACGAGCCATAAAATGATGACCGTGGATCGGATCAACAAACCATTGAATATGTTGGATTCAAGACATCGGGATAGTTGTAGGGGTGCCCCTCTCCTCTGGTCCCATGGCCCAGGTGTCACTTGTAGGTCCATTTTGGGAACTAGAGGTTTGCTCGGTAAGGGAGCATGTAATGTTTGTACATGGGGGTTAACTTTTCAAAATCATCGACTGGGGACTTATGGATAGCATTCCTAGTTGGAACCTTCCTAGACACACTTGCAGGACTCCCTGGAACCCGGTTTTGTTGCACAGTTGGAATTCTATGGCCTCGGTAGGTATCCAACAGGTGTCCTTGAAGGCCTTTTGGATGCGAGATGGAATGAGCCATAGAATGATGACCATGGATCGGATCAACAAACCGTCAACTCCATTGGATTCAAGATATCAGGATAGTGTTAGGAGTTCCCATCTCCTCCGGTCCCATGGCCCAAGTGTCACACGGGGGGGTCAGTTGGTAGGAAATACCCTATCACGTCCATTCATATTGGGGAATAAACTATGATACAAAAACGAGAAAATATATTGCCTTGTATTATGGGGCCAAGGGGGCTTAATTATGTTATATGGAAATAAAAATATTTAGGGTATATTTTATTACATTTTTAGCAGAAGTGGTGGAGGGGAGGTAGCGGGAAAATTAGGGGACAAGGGATTTTCCATGTAATCACCCTAGAATACCTTGTGAACAAAATCGAAGCTAATTCGTTGACTTTACAATTTACTCATCACCGTTACTTGTATGTTTATAGGAACATATGATAATCATCTCAACATATAGCATATGCATAACAATACAATATCATGAACATAGGTTTCTTGTTCTCTCTAAATTGTGAACTATATTATCATGATTCATTGGCAAAATCACTATCATGCATGAATATATAAGCAACTATTACCAAAATATCATCTATAATTCAAGAAATATCTTCAAGCATCCATTTAATTCATGGATTATATTAGTCCATGATGACCCTACAAAAGGTTATCATTAAATACATTCATGTTATCATCACGTTATCATATGAGTGATATGTGATCTCCTCAAGGTATTGATTGTCTTTTGATCATCATTTTTCATCTTGCAACAAAAATATTGACATTTTATAGGGGCAAGTATAGGTGACACATTAATCATGCTAAAAAATTTCAAATATTTTCCCATCAAATCATCTAGAGTCACATATCCAAAAAATGAAATTGAGCAATAAGCTATTGATGGCATTAAGGGTATGCCTTACACTATCGAAATCAAAATCACATTTCCATGTCTATCATGAAATTAGCTAGCACATTAGTTGTTACCTCACCATCTCTTCGCCTACTTGTGTATATTTAATCATTATGTATGGTTCTAAGGTCTATTCACATATTTGGCGTGTATTTGGCTTACCTCCCTCAAAAGATTGTATACTGAGGAGTTTTGACAACATGTCATTCCAATCCTCATTGGCTTCAATGTGCCAATCCCTAAGGTTGTAATTCAATATTGTCTTGATGATAACAATTCCTTGAGGAGTTTTCTTTATTTTTTTATTTATTATAGATAGTTACCTTAATATTTTCTAAATAAAACATAGAATAATTGTTGTTTTTATTTTTTATTTTTTAATATAAATACAAAGATTTTATTTTGAAAACTTCAAATAAATAATATTTGGATTATTAACAATTTATTTATTTATTGATATAGGATTTGAATTTAAATATATTTATTTTTTTAAAATATTAAACTAAATAAAAATTTATTTAATATATAAACATTATTTATTTCAATATTATTAAATCACATTTGTAATGTTTATAATTATTTAATGTATAAGAAGTATTTATTTCAATGTTATCTAATCACAATTTTCTTATTTTCTTTTTATTATTAAATTTTAAATATTTAAATTTAAATATATTAAATAATTAAATAAATGTGTTTTCTTGTTTAAAAAAAATTGTGTTTTCACAATGTCACAAATATCAAACTAAACTTCAATTTGCTGGTTAACTTTCCTTTAGTTCTAATAAATAAAGTAAATTTATCTTTATTAACTTTTTATTAATATAAAAAATTATAAATTAATATAATAATAAAGCAAGTAAACAATAACAAAAACTATAGATTATTATTTTATCATTATTATGATAATAAATTAGTCTTAGTTATTAAAACCAAACTCATTATTCATTGTTTTTTACTTATTACATAATCTAATGCTTTACATTTTCTCGTCATATGGATGTGAGTGCGCCAAAAACTAAGCTGCTGCAACAATAGTTGTTCGTGCTCCAGCTACCGTCTGATCATTTTGGCAACAAAGTGTTGTACGAATATAGTATTAGTGGGTGATCCACATAGAACACTTAATTAAATTTAATATTTTTTATCATGAACTAATCTAGATATTGAAACACTATACACTTTTACCGAAGGAGGTTTTAGACTTCTGTTGGTGGAATTTAATGTACTCAAAGTACATATGAGGTATTTACTCCACCTGTAGATCTCGTCACAGTATACATTTAAATCTCAGCCATGTATTAACCTTTTGGATCTTTAACCCGGTTTGTAAAACATAATTGCAACTCTAACGAGCCGGACAGATTATGATTGTGCAGTTTTAATTGCAAATCAGAACAAGCGTGGAAGGACCGAGGCAAAGCTGGACGATATAGCTATCCGGACAAGCTCATAAATGTGAAAATATTTTTTATTTTTTATTCTAATGCTAAACATACAGATACAAATTTCATTTTTGTAATTTGATTATAGTTTTTTATGTCAAAGAAATTTTGGATATCAATCGATTTCGATATATGGTGCCTTCGGCAAGTATAAAAAAGTGGTCTGAAATAAATTTTGCCACTCATTGGATTTCTTGGAGGATCTCAGCTTTTAATATATGTACACTACTACAATAAATGGATAGTAGAATTGATGGAAACCTCGACCTACTAGCCTACACGTGGCATGGTAGATATCTAGCTCCTAGAATTTGTACTCACATTAATTTAATCTCGACTATGGTGAAAGATTGGAATGCAACTCACTCTTTCGAACTCACTCCTTCGGATTTTCTAGGGTTTGTTCAATGAGCCTGGAGGGTTCTTTCTCTGCGAGACTCTATTGCATGCAAATGGTTACTCATCTCCTGGGTTGACTCGACGTGAACCAATTTGGGATTTCTCCTTCCGGTATGCTTCTTATACCCATTTTATCTTCAGTCTGTTACGCTACTCCGGTTAAGGGTTGACTTGAATAACGAATGTTTTGATACGCAGGATTTGCAGAGGTTAGCCTATCTACCCATCCAGGTTTTTTCGTTCAAGCTCGACCATTTTACTACTGCTTTAAAGGGTATGTCACAAAACACTGTAGCGAACTCTTTTCCTACTTCAACAAAAATAACTGGCACTTATGGTATAAGTTTCTGTGCAAATTTGTTATTTCGCTGGATATTTAGTTTGTGCTGATCAAATAAGCTCAGCCTTTAATGTACCATAGTGTACACTGTTTGCATCACTAGTGTAAAACGTTTTAAAATTCCATTATTCTTAAAGTAAAGCATAACTTTGGATGTAAAGTTGGGTTCTTTATCAGATTCACAACTGAGTTTCCAGCGTGGTAACCCCATTTCCTGCCTACCAGATTTACTATCTTAAGGACTAATTGATCCAAGTAGCAATGCCAGGTAGGTTCAATCCCAGTGTTGAGGCACTCATTTAAGGTGCCTATGCCTTCTTGGTTGGATATTTTGAAACAATGGACCATACTTACTGACAGATGCACCTTTTTCTGAAGTTGACAAGCTGATTGTTGATTAATTACATTTATAATGTGAGCTTAGACATATTCTCAGAGACTGCCCCAATAGAGACCTTATCTTGCGGGATAAAAATTCATCATGTATGGTCTTTAGCATTTTTCGGGCCCTGGCGATTGCTTACCTCCCACGAAAGATCCTTGGCTGTATATTAATTTATAGGGGGAAATCTCCACCATTTATGGCAACTTAAACCTTAGGACCCCGTTGATAGACACTACTGCTGCTATAAGATGTGGACCGTTGATTTTATTTAGCGGGGTGAACCGTGGTCATTCGTGGTACTAGCTATAATTGTCTCTTCTACCTATGTTTCCACCTAGAAGTTAAGTAAAAGAGGAGGGAGATGTTGATGTAGCTACTAAGCATTAGGATGACCATCATACCTAGTGGCAGATTACTCCATCTATTTTAGTTTTCTTTCTTTTTATTTTTTAGTTAAATAATAGAGAGTAACATAATTATATTAAAATTCAAGATAATATTGACAAGGATTACATATCCACCTGGATGCCTGACTCGCTAGGGAGATCGGAAATTAGGGTCAACATCTTATAAAAGGGTATGATTTGACGGCCTGTAGAACGTTATTTCCTTTCTATGTATTTGATAGTTGGTCATAAAATGGACACGTCTTTGGTTACCAAGTGTCTCTTTTTAGTTGCAAAGTAATCTTCCAGGAAGATGCTAGTTGTCAGGAATAATAATTTTAGATAGATAATATGGAACAACTTCTACTTTGGGACAAAAGATTTCAGACCATAGATTTGACATTCACGAGATTACATCTCCCGTCATAGTTTTTAATACTTGTCTGAAGGTATATCCAATACGTATTTTTCTTCCCTTCCGCTAGCTGACGTATCAGTTGCTGTTGATGATTGAAGACTGGTGTGTAATGCACACCTACAAATCGTTGGCCGTTACTAACTGTTACATCACATCCAAACTGAAGCTAATTTTTAATAATGTATACAATACTTACTCTTTCTCCACTTCCCACGCGAGTATGTAATCTTAATAATATATGCAAATCCTTAGCAGTTACATCCAGAGTGCGGCTATGTTCAATCTTATGTTTCATGCTTTCATACAACATGTTTACAATGTGCAACAGAGTTGGATAGGACTCTTCGGCGGCCGAGAATTCCATAATTTTTACTTCTAATTCATAGACTTGGTGGACGGTGAAATTGAAGGATAACCTAAACAAAATTATTTTTTGAGATTCAACTTTGCTAATATGGCAAAGGAAAGTAAAGAAGATTTTACTGTTCCTCCACATTGACCCCAACCATTGACCTTCAAATTTTGTAATCCTCCTTCCAAAGGGTTTTTTCCAATTTTGTTGAATTCTGAATGAAATTATTTGTGAGATGATCCCGTGGATTAGATATGATTCTCTTGTTTTCTTTTTAAAGATTAAATTAAGTAGAATTTTTTTTATAGTAGGTTTAGGTAATTTTTTTTTTATGATAATTAACTTGTAAGTTAAAAAAAAATGTTTTATCGCCATAAATCTCATTTAATTTTATTCCCCATGTTTGGTATAATAAAACTAGTTTTGATCAAGTGGGATTTAAATAGTGAAACGTGGCATATCAATTTCAAGGATAGGCAAGAGAGTTGTATAGAATCATTCGAATTTCATCAATCAGTGTTTATATTACTGGCCCAATTTGAAATCGAATTGATCAAACAAAGATCGACTCTGTATCATCGATTACAGGGTTCGATCCAATGATAAAACGAATTAATTTCATTATTTCCGGTGTTGGATTTCATATACAGTTACAATGTTTCCATTATCAATCGGGATCGATTTGAAATATATCACTACCAATCAGTATTTATAATACTGACCCAATTTGGAATCGATTTGATCAAACAGGGATCGAATCTGTACCTTCGATTACAGGGTTCGATCCAATGATGAAATGAATTCATTATATTATTTTGATTTATTTAAAATTCATTTGATTTCCCCCCTTTTGGTGTTTCCTAAATTCGAAACCCAATCATGAATTGGCCCTTGAATTTCCTTGAATACCTATCTTCGACCACTGATTGGCGTTTTCAATTAAGGTAATGCGAATTACCACTTGATCTTAAATTTCGTCTATATACTTATTTGATATTTATTAGATATTTTCAGAGTTAAGGAATAAAAAGTTCACTGCGTAAGATAAATCTTTTGTGTGAATCTATTTAGAAAATTGAATGAGCATTCCAGATCTAGTTAAAACGATTGTATCTACCGCTCTGAGTGTTGCTGATTGACCGAGACCTCTGTATTTCTTATCCTCTGCGTTATTCCTCAAACCGATTGGTAACCAATCTAAAGATCTTTGTTTATTGGGGCAAATTGAAAAAAAAAACGATTTCCAGAAATTCATTCATGACTTCATTCATTATTTGTTTCAAATCTTATAAATTCTTGCACACCGTTGTCAAAGAGTTGAAGACGTTTTTCTGTTAGCTTCAAGATCTAATTTATAATCAATCCAAGATTTCTATATTCTGTGTTAGAAAGAGAAAAACATTTTCCAGAAATTCATATATGACTTGTGTCGATTTCACTCTTTGAAATTTCTCGAATTATGAATGTGAATTGTGACTCTGCTCCTTCAAACTTCTGTCGTTCCCAAAATAATGATCCAGAATCACTTTGTGGGGAGTTAAATTTCATTTTTTAAAAGTGTTTGCAATCTAATTTGGCGTTTCTAGATCCATGATGGATTAAATCACTGGGTATCCATTTGCATGGTAATTCCAAAATCCATAGAATCATTCGCTGGAATGGGATAAGTTATTCCTCTATATAATCCCAATGGGATATTCGAATCCACCAAAGATACGATAGGTATTTGTAATCGATCAGCTTCAAGTATGACCGAGGACTCCCTCTCTGCATTCATTATTACTACACGATCTGGTTGTTGGCTGGATCCTCCAAAAAAATTGATGTTCCTATTTCTCGAACGTGAAAGTTGGTAAAAAGATTTAAAGTATTAACAATAAAAATGTTCAAATATATATATATATATATATATATGACAATTAATTCTTAAATTAATTTTTTTTGTTTTTTAATAATTAACTAGTAAGTTAGTTAAAAATTTTAAAGTATTAATAATGAAAATGTTCAAAAATATAAAAGAATATTGACTTTCTGGTAGGTAGTTAAATCATGCATAGATATGTTTTTAACAGTAAATTTGGTCATTTCCATTGGAAATATCATACATTTTCTTATAGTAAAAAATTGTTATTCTAAAGTAGGGATTATATAATAAGGAATAAGGTAGGTCCTCTTTGTTATAGTTGTTAGAGTAGTTAATTAGAGTATAGATTAAAACTAGGATGTAGAGATCAAGACGATCTATATAGTATGCTTAGTCAATAGAATTAGTTGCTGGAATAAAAGTGATCAAGTTAACTCATAAGAATGCTACGGTGCCCTGCTATTCTAACTTTACACTCTACAATTTACCAGGTCCAAGCATATAATTTATAAAGGCAGAGGTGTCTTTTGCAAATTCTTTTAATTTTTTCAAAAATTCACAGCATTGTTAAATGAATCTCTCATTTTCTTTTAAATCTTTAGAAGGCTTTCTTATGTAAAATGTTTTTGAAAAGTTAAGTTTAACTTCTGCATATTCATTTATTGAATAATGATTAGTTTTGGAGCATTTAAAATTTAACAATTTGGGAAAGTTTTAGAAAGAATTCATTATAAATATTTTATTATTCTTATTTTTTTTATATTAATTTTTTTTTAAAATATTTTTTTGATAAACTGAATCCTACGGCTATGGGTCATCCTTGCTGTAGTTACCCAGGTCCTTGCAAATCTTACTCAAATAAATTTTATTATTTTTATTATATAAAATTTCATCCTTATATTTAATAGTGTTTAAAATAGTGTTTGTTGTTTTTAAAATATGAAATTGAAGTAAAAATATTTTGACACTCGTCACTTACGTAAAATGAAAGGCATAAAGAATACAAAACTGTCATAAAATTTTGATTTGACAGGCATAAGAGATTTGAAATTCTAGGCCTGTTCTCAGATATCACTTTTTTGTTGGATGACCAGATTCACGGTAGGTTATAATTTAAATTTGAATTGATCTCACAAAACATTACCCAAGATTTTAAATTACAGAAATCTCCTATGCACATGTTTGGGATATCAACACGAATAGAAGAAAACTGGGAAATAAGAGCTATTTATCGCTCCGCTCCTCAAGTTATCCCTATCACATTTATTAAAGACTAGGATAACTCATCTTCTGTCTATGAGCCTTCCTTCCTCGTATTCAAGTAAAGAAACAAATGTGTATTTGCGCTCCTGTCCCACTATCTTAAAAGTTCTGAGTAGTTCCGGCTTGTATAGAATGTTTACCCTAAAATAAAGTGGATCCTTGCCCTCCAAACACTTATTTAGTATTTTCCCTTTGGTCTCACCTGCGGCGCATCTTCTCATCCAATAACTTTAACCAGCGAAAGGAGGTATTTGGTATTTAATAAATAATAGAAATAACGTCATTCTATGCCTATGTATCCGTGTCATGTATACTTGCCCATTGATCAGTCGTCCCTGCAATCTCAGTGGGATCATTGATAGTAGTGTACTACTACTTTATTTAGCATCTTGTTTGCTTATACTAAGATGCATTAGGGATCCTGTTTGTTACACCTTGATAATATGATATAAAGGAGGTATTAAAAATGGGTTGATAAAAATGGATATCTACAATATCTGGTGAAAATAGGGGTTTTCTTAATTGGAAAGGTATATTGGGAGGGGGGTTCAACAATACAATTTTAGGAGGCATTTTCCAATATTTAGTGAAATTAGGGATATTCTTTAATATCCTGTGAACGATGGTGCTATGTAACAAGTTCACTGAGTGAACCCCCCGTGAAGTGTCACTTGTAGGTCCATTTTGGAAACTAGGGTTTTGCTCAGTAAGGGAGTGTGCAATTTTTGCACATGGGGGTCAAATTTGCAAAATCATCGACTGGGGACTTATGGCTAGCGTTCCCAGCTGGAACCTCCCTAGATACACTTGCAGGACTCCCCAGAACTCATTTTTGTTGCATGGATGGAATTATATGGCCCCAGTAGGTATCCAATAGGTGTCCGAGAAGGCCTTTTGGATGAGAGATGGAATGAGCCATAGAATAACGATCGTGGCTTGGATAGACAAACTGTCAACTCCTTTGGATTCATGACATTGGGATAGCACTAGGGGTTCCTCTCTCCTCCGGTCCCATGGCCCAGGTGTCACTTGTAGGTCCATTTTGGAAACTAGGGTTTTGCTTGGTAAGGGAGTCTGCAATTGTTGCACATGGGGGTCAACTTTTCAAAATCATCAATCGGGGACTTATGGCTAGTGTTCCCAGCTAGAAACTTCCTAAACACACATGTAGGACTCCCCAGAACTCAGTTTTGTTGCACGATTGGAATTATATGGCCCTGGTAGGTATCCAATAGGTGTCCCTGAAGGCCTTTTGGATACGATATGGAACGATCCATAAAATGACGACCGTGGCTTAGATCAAAAAACCATCGACTCCGTTGGATTTAGGAAATTGGGATAGTACAAGGGGTTCCCCTCTCCTCCGGTCCCATGGCCCAGGTGTTAACTTTTAGGTCAATTTTGTAAACAAGGGTTTTGCTCAGAAAGGGAGTGTGCAGTTTTGCACATGGGGGCCAACTTTGAAATTTTTTTATTTTGATTCTAGAACTAGACATTCAAAGAGTGGAAATCAAACCTACCACACTTCACCCTTGGTATATTTCTACGTCCTTAGTGTGCCATGCCATTTAACAACTCCTTGGTGTTCCACTATATTTTGATTTTGTGTAATTAATGTCATTTTTAAGAATTCAAAGTTCCAAATAAAAAATGGAGGCAATGTTTCATCGATGATATCCCTCTTATCCTTGCTAGCTTTGTTAGATCAAAGTCATTATGAAACTTTGCCATCAAGATATGGGGGAATACTTGCCAAATCACAATGAACAACCATTACATCATTGTTTGTATCAATCAAGAACATTCAATTTTAAATACATTTCCATATGAGGATAATCCTTCCTTTTTACAAACATAGGACCATGAACATCTTATTTTCCTTCATCAAAACAACATTATCGAGGAATATCATTAAACTAGTTAGGTATTTCATTTTTCATGGATTATGTATGATTACTTTTGCACTATGACAAGTGGAAAATGGACATATGAAAGAGGTAAAGCACAAACCAGGGTCTTATATACTAGGGTTTAGTAAGGATAGGGTTTATATCTTCAACGATTTTATGAGAGTGAATTCATGACCAACTATTGGTTAGCATATTGGAACAAACTACAGTATATTTGTTACATATATTTGACCATATGTACATGAAGGCCCAATGAATTTTATTACACTTTAGTTATGCATTGCTTTCCATTGTACTTGATACTTTTTCATTTTTTTTAGCATGCTAGAGTTGGCACACTTCAACCGAACTTCATACATGTTCATGTACATATCGTTTGATGAAATACGGTAGGGTGGGCACACGAAGATGGTCCCCATTTTTGTTGCAATAGGGGTGCGCTAGCATAAAAAAGAAATGCCGCGTACGCACCTAAGGCAGCGTGCACGTGCCACTAGGTTCGGTACCGAACTAAGGCGCATGCCTGCTGCTAGCGCATGTAGGCAACGGTGGCATGCACGCGCCTCTACTAAAAAAAAAACCAGAGCACAATTTCTTATTGTTCCATTTGGCCGAGCGCGTCCTCCTCCTCTGCGTGTGCATCGATTCAACCACCAAAGGAGGCCAAATTGACTCCAAAACCACCCAACAACACCCACAAACTCATCAACACTTCTATTAATAGGTAAATGTCACATTTTTTTTTTCATTTTATTCATTATTCGTGTCAATTTTTTTAATTTTTTTTGTTTATTTAATTGTAAAAAATTCCCAAATTTTGAAAACAATGAACCAATTTTCTATTGCAGATTGTAAACTGAGACAATGAGTGAACAAGATGTTAACCTTGAGTCCGGTGGAACACAAGAAAACCCAAACCTTGGACCCAATGCCGAAGAAAACCATGAACACAATCCAAATGCTGAACAAAACCAAAACCCCCAACCCAATCTTGAACAAGATGACCTTAACCATTATGTAAATGAAATGCGAGTGCACACTTGTGAACTTAGAAACTCAGGGGAACCATCTCGATTGTCTCTCGCCACGTCAATTGAGAACTCAATTGACTCCCTCATCCATGCACACCAGCAATTGACCGACATGACTCAATTTAGAGCTAGGATGCGGGAGTACTACTCCACGGGCATCTCCAAGGAAGCAATAAAAGATTTGAACATTACAAAAGTCCAATTATATAGTATGTTCACCGATCCGAAAACAAACCAACCAATGAACATTACAAAGCCACGTGTCTGCATGGATTGGTGTCATTACCAACCGTGGAGGGACAATTGGATGTGTAGGTGGTTCATGGTGGACGATAAACCTCCCTGCAATAATAGGGAGGTTCCACAGTACTTCCTTCACCAACTCTGGGTTGAGTTTTGAGTCGGTTTACATGTCAACTATTTTGACATAACCAAGTTCTAGGGTGTTGGGCATGGCTCTGCCCAAGATCGACCTGCTTCCAGGAGGAACCCACTAAGAGGGCTACCAGCTGCGACGTGCGACCCCAACCCCTCTCCCCAACCACCTCAGTTTCCCCACAAGCTTGATCAGATCGCGGTGGCAATGAGGAATGTTGCACGTGGACTCCTTAGACACACCTCCTTTGTAGCAACAACTCCAGTGGAGAGGTCAGTTGACCTTGATAGAGATCCAATTGCAGGGCCTTCATGACAGGGCCACGATATACCCATGACCGGTGGTAGCTATGCTGGGCATTCCAGTTCGATAGGGGCAATTCCACATTGTGGGCACACTTTCCCTGGCTCGATCGAGGGCTATTATATGGATCAGGTCAACAATATTTTTAATGTGTTTTCAATCATCACTTGATAACTTGTAAAGTATTTTTAAAGTATTTTTTTTACTTAAACTATTATTTCAATGTACAGTTATTCAGAGTTGATACACCAAGATGGGAGAACATAGGATCTCCCAACCTGGGTCCAGCAATGGCAGCTACAACTGAAATTGTGGCATCCCACATAGAGGTATTTTCAGTACCTAACACAATATTGTTATTACTTATGTCATTTATATTACTCAAGTATTTATATTTATGGCATACACGTTGATAGTTCGTACAATGTTTTTGAATATCTTGATTGCCTAGATAATGACTTGTTTAACATGTTCATAACATGCATGCATTTTGTTGTCCACAGGTGTTCCGTGACTACGGTGATCAACCACCCTCGCCAGGGATTGGCACATCACCATATACACAGGTACAATGTGTAGTTATAAGCATGCTTTTAATTTGATTTGTTACGACTTACTATGGTTAATTTATTGTTTCTTTACTAAAATGTGATATTACAAATGTAAATGTAGGTGACACCAGCAGATGCGTCTCCCCATTTTAGTCCTATGTATCCACCCTATCCCATGAGTCCCCCCCCTTTCTTCCATCTAGACCCCTGCCTATGTCCATCCCCTCCCTTCCATCCAGACCCCCTCTCCGGCCATACTCCCCCTTTATCCATCCTCCCCCACTCACCCCCCCCATCCCATCCATACATCTTCCCCAATTTATCCATGCCCCCATGTCTATCCATCCTCCCCCATTCTTCCACGCCCCCCCTTCCTTCCACCTTCCCCTCTTCATCCACAACCTCCCATTCGTCCATCCTCCTCCCTCCATGCAGGACTTCCCTTCCATGCACCATCCCTCAACATCCCCCCTAGACCTTTTCGTTTGATACCCTCTATCGTACAACCGGCAGGGGTTCATCGCCCACGACATCCTCCTCCGCCCCATACCACTGTGTCTTCTCCCAACATATCATCCCCACTTCCTGCCACTATTGTGGCATCTACTCTTCCAGTATCCTCATCAGTATCTCTAGTGGTTTCACCTGTAGTGGCTTCCACTACATATGTGCCCCCCCCCCCCCCCCATCACTGTATCGGAGTTGGTTGTCTGGCCATCTGCTCCACCTGCTAACCCAGAAGCCCAGCCATGTCCATCGTCGGAGGTGTTCATGGTGAGAATCAAGCTAATTTATGAAAATATTTTGATGCATTAACAAAAATTAATTTAAGCAATTATTACATTTCAATGAAATGATTGTTGTAAATGTTGTAGGTTGGAATTGCTGAGAGGCTCCGTAGATCTAGGACACCTGTCCAATGTTTCCCACTCACATCAGAGGTGATTTATTTAAGATTTGAATTCTACATTTTTTTTATAAATGTGGTAAATGTTGCAAATTATTGAAAATGACGGTATCTTATATCATTTGTTCTAGAGCCTGGAGAGATGGACTACTCCTATATGGAGCAAGACCCAAGGAACTGGTAGCTTGAAGAGTAGGAAGATCGAATTTGGATCTGTGCCTTGGAGTGACGGCGGTGGTCACAATGCTTGACACACCACATGTTATGTACATTAGCCACGATGTGGGACTTTTGTGCACCGGTTTTGATGTACTTTGTATCTACGACACGAGTTTCCATGTATTTTGTATCTACGGCATGAGTTGTTGCATTTTTTGTAGGGCACGAGTTGCCATTGTATGTACATTGGGAACCATGTTCCACTATTTGCTAGAAATTGTCTCATGTTGTGTGGATCATGATGTGATGTTGTGTAAATTTGGGTTTTACCTAGATCTTAGAACAGAAGTTGGATATCAAGTTTAGCTTGGTTTATCTTTCCACATGTAAAATCTTCTAATGGTATCTATGTTAAGAAAAAATTGTAAACATAGGCTAACTCAAACAAAATCATGTGTGAGAATTAATCTAAAAAGAAACAAAATAAATGGATGGACAAATCACAGCTCATGGCACATAAGATATATATTGGGAACTTGAGTACTAGAAAAAGAATACTTAAAAATAGAAAATGTCCATTGTCGTCAAAAGGTTAAAATGAGATCCAACATGATTTTTAATAACTCTACATAATGAGATCCAAAATTTCCATACTCTACATAATGAAATGTCGTCACTAGTATTTATTTTGACCATTTTGTCCACTTAAGATCATGCAACAAATTAATAACCAATTTATGGAATCATTTCTTAATCAATTGTCACCATACAAATAGGACAACCTTGAGCACGATGTATAACTAGCTCATTAATTCTCACTCATGGATATAGCCACCTTTGATTTGATGACCATGACATCCACTACCATTTACAATTAGGACTTCCTTAATTTATCATTATGTGATAGCGATCTAATTTTATGTAGACACGTTGACTTAAACACATGTATAGTTGACATTACAGTAAATGACTACTATGAGGTGTATTTTTGAGGCTATATCCACCTCAACACACCAACTTGTTACCCCAATACCCCAAATGCTGTCGAATTTTGTCTGGAAGGGATAGAGTGGTGTTACGACATCATAATTCATCTATTGGACACTCAGACACTTGTTAAATACATTTAGAACAAGTGCATTACATCAATGGAGTCACAAATACACCCTCATCAAGTTGCATGCATCCATTAGTGCGTCATCAACACTAGAACATGTAAGCATTACTACATGTTGGAGTAAGCTTTACTAATGTTATGATAATATTAGGTTTTCCATCAATTGAGAAGGTTGCCATAGGTGTGCATATCCACCATATAAAAATATTCATGGTAAAACCAATTTCAAACCATTATGTTTCTAAATTAGGTATCCGGTGCTAGGTACAATGGTTATCTAGTTGTATGCACCCTTGCTATATAGATGAGAAACTATGCATATATGTGTATAGTGATTTGGATTCAAATGTATGCATTGTACAATGAAAATGATTTAATCTTTTCATGTATTATAATTTAGGGCTAGATCTTAGGCTACATAATAGGGTTTCCTTGTGATTAGAATACAAACTAGGGTTTACGCTACCAACTAGGGTTTTTAGGCTAGGCTCTCGTGTTTCTAGGCTAGGATCCAAGCTCTAGGGTCACCATCTTAATGTTTAATTCCACTATCATGACATCATTCTCACCAATACCATGCCCACTGCTACAGTCACAATCAAGTTGCATGCATCCATTAGTGCGTCATCAACACTAGAACATGTAAGCATTACTACATGTTGGACTAAGCCTTACTAATGTTATGATAATATTAGGTTTTCCATCTATTGAGAAGGTTTCCATAGGTGTGGGTATCCACCATATAAAAATATTAATGGTACAACCAATTTCAAACTATTAGGTTTCTAAATTAGGTATCCGGTGCTAGGTACAATGGTTTTCTAGTTGTATGCACCCTTGCTATATAGATGAGAAACTATGCATATATGTGTATAGTAATTTGGATTCAAATGTATGCATATGAATATATATGTACAATGAAAATTATTTAATCTTTATATGTATTATAATTTAGGGATAGATCTTAGGCTGCATAATACGGTTTCGTTGTGATTAGAATGCAAACTAGGGTTTACGCTACCAACTAGGGTTTTTAGGCTAGGCTCTCATGATTCTGGGCTAGGAGCCAAGCTCTAGGGTCACCATCTTAATGTTTAATTCCACTATCATGAAATCATTCTCACCAATACCATGCCCACTGCTACAATCACCATCAAGCCTCTCAATCCCACTTTGAACATTTCCCATACTTTCAAGTTAAAATTGATAGGTCTTGTTGCTAAAAGCTTTTCACTTATCTATTCACATAGACAAATCCACTCCTATGAAATATTTGTTGTATCTTGGTACATGCAAGTTCACATGCAATAATACTTGAGAGATCATTTTACCCCATGATCCATGGAAGATTCATTGGAGTCATATGAACCTCATTTTCATCACCCCAACCATGGTCATGACACCAAGATCCATCCTTAGTAGAAAAAACCTCATGTTGGCACCCATACCACACTCAAAGATAAAAAAAATTCTTTGAAAGGGCATGTTTGGGGGTTGAGGGAATCTTGATTTTTTTATAATCGCACATGAGAGGTTCTTAGAGTCAAATACATTGGATATAAATAAATTCCCCGAGATAAATAATACATGACCATAGAAGAAGATTGAAATTTGAGGTCAAAACTCATTAATGAAGGTAGAATAAACTTGGATAGATAGAGTGGGAAAATTTTAGATGAATTGCTAGAGCTCTGCACACAAGTTAAAGAAAAAAAAAATTTACTCCTAGCATTGGGAACAAATAGCCAAAACCAACAATGCAACTAGAACACAATGACCAAGGGAACTTCAAAATGCAACACCACTCCACAAAAGAAGTTGCTTTAGACCTACCTCACTCATGACTCATGTCAATGCTTTAGACCAAGCCACACCATTAATATGCAATGTACATCACCATCTTCATCATCATCAATGTCTTCATCATCATCACCACCATCATCATCATCACCATATTCATCATCATTGTCATCTCTAGGTTCCTCATCAACATCTCCATCATCTTCATCATCTTCATCATCATCAACATCATCATCATCTTCATCATCAACAACATATGCATCATCATCATCAACATATCCATCATCATCATCATCTTGATCATCATCATCAGCGTCATCTTCATCACCATCGCCATCATCATCAACGCCTTCATCATCATCACCATCTTCATCATCATTATCATCTCTAGGTCCCTCATCACCATCTTAATCATCATCACCATCTTCATAATCATTGTCATCTCTAGGTCCCTCATCACCATCTCCATCATCATCACCATCTTCATCATCATTGTCATCTCTAGGTCCCTCATCACCATGTCCATCATCATCACCATCTTCATAATCTTCATCATCATCTTCATCACCATGGACATCATCATCAACGCCTACATCATCATCACCATCTTCTTCGTCATCAATATCACCGTCATCGTCAACTTCACCCCCATCACCATCATCATCAACGTCACCATCTTCATCATCATCACCATCTTCATCATCATCACCATCTTCATCATCATCACCATATCCATCTTTTCGATGCGAGACGGAACCATCACCATCACCATCAACCTCACCACCATCACCATCATCAACGTCACCATCTTCATCATCATCACCATCTTCATCATCATCACCATCTTCATCATCATCACCATCTCCATCTTTTAGATGTGAAACAGAACCATCACCATCTCCATCATCACCATCACCATCACCATCAACCTCACCACCATCACCATCATCATCAACGTCACCATCTTCATCATCATCACCATCTTCGTCATCATCACCATCTCCATCTTTTGGATGCGAGACGGAACCATCACCATCAACTTCACCACCATCGTCATCATCATCACCATCTTCATCATCATTGTCATTTGTAGGTCCCTCATTACCGTGTCCATCATCATCACCATCTTCCTCATCATTGTCATCATCTTCATCACCATTGCCATCATCATCAACGTCTTCATCGTCATCACCATCTTCTTCATCATCACCATCACCATCACCATCAACTTCACCACCATCACCATCATCGTCAACATCACCATCTTCATCATCATCACCATATTCATCATCATCACCATATCCATATTTTGGATGTGAGGCGGAACCATCACCATCTTCATCATCACCATCACCATCACCATCAACCTCACCACCATCACCATCATCATCAACGTCACCATCTTCATCATCATCACCATCTTCGTCATCATCACCATCTCCATCTTTTGTATATGAGATAGAACAATCACCATCTCCATCATCACCATCACCATCAACCCCACCACCATCACCATCATCATCAACATCACCATCTTCATCATCATCACCATCTTCTTCATCATCACCATCTCCATCTTTTGGATGCAAAACGGAACCATCACCATCTCCATCATCACCATCACCATCACCGTCAACCTCACCACCATCACCATAATCATCAACGTCACCATTTTCATCATCATCACCATCTTCGTCATCATCACCATATCCATATTTTGGATGCGAGACGGAACCATCACCATCTCCATCATCACCATCAACTTCACCACCATCATCATCATCATCACCATCTACATCATCATTGTCATTTGTAGGTCCCTCATCGCCGTGTCCATCATCATCACCATTTTCATCATCATTGTCATCATATTCATTACAATCGCCATCATCATCAATGCCTTCATCATCATCATCATCTTATTCATCATCACCATCACCATTGCCATCAACTTCACCACCATCACCGTCATCATCAACGTCACCATCTTCATCATCATCACCATCTTCATCATCATCACCATATCCATCTTTTGGATGCGAGACGGAACCATCACCATCTTCATTATCACCATCACCATCACCTTCAACCTCACCACCATCACCATCATCATCAACATCACCATCTTCATCATCATCACCATCTTCGTCATCATCACCATCTCCATCTTTTGGATGCGAGATAGAACCATCACCATCTTCATCATCACCATCACCATCTCCATATTCATTATCATCATCACCATCTTCATCAGAATTGTCATCATCTTCATCACCATCGCCATCATCATCAACGCCTTCATCATCATCACCATCTTCTTCATCATCACCATCACCATCACCATCACCATCACCATCAACTCAACCACCATCACCATCACCATCAACTCCACCACCATCACCATCATCATCAACGTCACCATCTTCATCATCATCGCTGTCTTCATCATCATCACCATCTCCATATTTTCGATGTGAGACGGAACCATCACCATCTTCATCATCACCATCACCATCTCCATCATCATCACCATCTTCGTCATCATCATCACCATCTTCATCATCACTGTCATCTGTGGGTCCCTCATCATCGTGTCCATCATCATCACCATCTTCATCATCACTGTCATCTATTGGTCCCTCATCACCGTGTCCATCATCATCACCATCTTCATCATCACCATGATCTTCATCACCATCACCATCACCATCGTCATCAACGTCTTCATCCTCATCACCATCATCATCATTATCACCACAAGTGCCTGGTGGATGATTTTCCAAAGTTGACGCCTATGTGCAAAAATTGCATGTTCCCTCACTAAACAAAAACCTAGTTTCCAATATGGACGTACAAGATGACACCGGGGCCACCGGACCGGAGGGGACGTGCAACCCTAGCAATATCCCGGCATCCTTAATCCAACGAATTCGACGGTTCGTCAATTTGAGCCACGGTCTTCATTCTATGGCTCGTTCTGTCTTGCATCAGAAAGGCCTTCAGGGACACTTGCTGGATTCTTGTCGGGAGCATAGAACTCCAACCGTGCAACAAAACTAGGTTTCGGAGAGCCATGCAAGTTTTTCTAGGTAGGTTCTATCTAAGAACGTTAGCCACAGGTTCCTGGTGGATGATTTTCCAAAGTTGACCCCCGTGTGTAAAAATTGCACGCTCCCTCACTAATCAAAACCCTAGTTTCCAATATGGACGTACAAGATGACACTGGGGCTAGCGGACTAGAGGGGAGGGGAACCCCTAGCACTATCCCACTGTCTTGAATCCAACGGAGTTGACGGTTCGTCGATCCGAGCCACAGTCTTAATTCTATGGCTCGTTCCATCTCGCATCCAAAAGGCCTTCAGGGACACTTGTTCGATTCCTACCAGGGGAATAGAACTCCAACCGTGCAACAAAACCGGGTTCCGTGGAGCCATGCAAGTTTGTCTAGGTAGGTTATGGCTGGGAACGCTAGCCACAGGTGCCCGGTGGATGATTTTCCAAAGTTGACCCCCATGTGCAAAAATTGCATGCTCCCCCACTAAGAAAAACCCTAGTTTCCAAGATGGACATACAAGATGACACCGGGGCCACCAGACCAGAGGGGAGGGGCACCTCTAACACTATCCCAGTGTCCTGAATCCAACGGAGTCGACGGTTCATTGATCCGAGCCACGATCCTCATTCTATGGCTCGTTCTGTATCGCATCCAAAAGGCCTTCAGGGACACCTGCTGGGGGCATAGAACTCCAACTGTGTAATAGTTCCGGGGAGCCATGCACGTTTGTCTAGGTAGGCTTCAGCTGGGAGTGCTAGCCACAGGTGCCCGGTGGATGATTTTCCAAAGTTGACACCCGTGTGCAAAAATTGCACGCTCCCTCACTAAGAAAAACCCTAGTTTCCAAGATGGACGTACAAGATGACATCGGGGCCACCGGACCAGAGGGGAGGGGCACCCCTAGCACTATCCCGACATCCTAAATCCAACGGAGTCAATAGTTCATCAATCCGAGCCACGGTATTCATTCCATGGCTCGTTTTGTGTCGCATCCAAAAAGCCTTCAGGGACACCTGCTGGATTCCTGCCGAGGGCATAGAACTCCAACCATGCAACAAAACCGAGTTCTGGGGAGTCATGCAAGTTTTTCTAGGTAGATTCTAGTTGGGAACACTAGCCACAGGTCCCCGGTGGATGATTTTCCAAATTTGACCCCCGTGTGCAAAAATTGCACGCTCCCTCACTGAGCAAAACCCTAGTTTCCAAGATGGATGTACAAGATGACACCGAGGCCATTGGACTGGAGGGGAGGGGCACTCGTATCACTATCCCGGCATCCTGAATCCAACGGAGTCGAAGATTCGTCAATCCGAGCCACGGTCTTCATTCTATGGCTCATTCCGTCTCACATCCAAAAGGCCTTCAGGGACACCTGCTGGACACCTGTCGAGGGCATAGAACTCCAACCGTGCAACAAAACTGGGTTCCGGGGAGTCATGCAAGTGTGTCTAAGTAGGTTCCAGCCATAAATGCTAGCCACAAGTGCCCGGTGGATGATTTTCCAAAGTCGACCCCCGTGTGCAAAAATTGCACACTTCCTCAGTGAGCAAAACCCTAGTTTCCAGGATGGACAAAAAAGATGACACCGGGGACATCGGATTGGAGGGGAGGGGCACCCCTAGCACTATCCCAGCGCCCTGAATCCAATGGAGTCGATGGTTCATTGATCCAAGCCACGGTCTTCATTCTATGGCTCGTTCCGTCTTGCATCCAAAAGGCCTTCACGGGCACCTGCTGGATACCTGTCGGGGGCATAGAACTCCAACCGTGCAACAAAACCGGGTTTTGGGGAGTCATGCAAGTGTGTCTAGGTAGGTTCCATCCGGGAACGCTAGCCACAAGTGTCGGGTGGATGATTTTCCAAAGTTGACCCCCGTGTGCAAAAATTTCACACTCCCTCACTGAGCAAAACCCTAGTTTCCAAGATGGACATACAAGATGACACCGGGGCCACCGGACTGGAGGGGAGGGGCACCCCTAGCACTGTCCCGGCGTCCTAAATCCAGCAGAGTCGATGGTTCATCGATCTGAGCCAGGTTCTTCTTTCTATAGCTCTTTCCATCTCGCATCCAAAAGGTCTTCATGGACACCTGCTGGATACCTGCTGGCACCAGGGAATCCTTCGTTGTGTTCCATTAGCCTCTTCTTCAGCATTTCATGCTCTGATAAGTGATAATTCACCTCTATCATCGAAAACTTGGGTCTATAGGTACCTTCCCTTTCATATTCCTCGTTATCCACAACTAACACAATTTAGAGATGCCATTCAAACCCAATTGAAAGATAAGGAAGTGTTTTTATGTGACGTCATATTTGGGAATAAATGTTTTTGTAAACCAACAGAAGCTCAGACAATACTCCCTATTTTTAAACACATTCTAGAGAAAGCAAGAGGACAAGTTCATCAAAGCGACTTCATTCATCTATATTCTCATAATGTACACATAGTCCATCCTTATGTTGATAAACAAGAGTTTTATAATAGCTTGAACTTTTTGGGAGTGGTTATCTCCCTGTTTTTGGTTGTCTGATTGGTTGACAAGCTTGCCTGAAAATCTGTACTTTGAACTTCTTTGTTTTATTGCTGAAAATTGGAAGGCATTTTCAAGTCACCTGCGAAATGATCCTTTGTTGAAATATGTAAGTTCTTCCAACAACATAGATTTGGCTAGTGTATCAAATGTTGTCGCCCACACTAGAATTTATCTTTCGTCATAGGAGTCGCACATATTGTGGATAACCAAATGGTCTGGGGATCTTGGAAGTGCCGCCAAATATTATTCCATGCTTGAATCTACCCAGAAGGCAATTATAAATTTAGATCCTCGAGAATGCCTGAATCTACCCAGAAGGCAATTATAAA